>CM008342.1:327836-346861 GCA_002525835.2 Ipomoea batatas | reverse complement strand
TTTTTTTTTTTTTTTTTTTTAAATAGGCATTTCCCTATCTGCGTTATTATTATTTTAGTATGCAGTCTATTTTCATATGTCACTACCATAGCGTATCTCTTAGGGCTATCAAAGAAACAAGGTTTATATATTGGTTATAAACTTCCGTATGTTTAGAGCCCGAGATAGGGTACGTTGACTGCATACTTAATCAATGAAGATCGTTTCTCGACATTAGGGGGAGATATACCCAAATTTAAATGCCAAGAAATATTAAGATCTTCATTATTTAAATTCACGTACTGGTTAGACTGAACTGGAAGTTTAGGTGATAATCAATCTGCCGAATATATCTATTATCATATTGATCATAAAAGAGTGACTAGGTCCCGTAAACCTTCTCTAACTTTGGACGAAATACATCTATCGATACTCCTTGACGCAAGAGGTGTAGGAGATCTATCGGTTTAAGATGTATAAAGCATAATACTAGATCTAGTAAAGAAACATTGTCACTCTTGTCTTGATAAGAATTATGTCCTGAAGACATTCGTCTAGATGACGAAAACCCTAGTAAGGTGCACCAAACAAACACAATATCAGGGATGCGGAACGATAAGATCTTAATATCTTTGAGAAATGTCAACGATCTGGTTAATTTAAATTTATAAATATGGGAGAAAATTATAATATTATCGACAACACAATTGCCTACATAATTGCTCATTTAAATAAACTGGATCTAGGTGAGGTGCAATTAAGGTATAGCTCGACTCGCTAAAATATATTCTCTTTAAAACACGTACACCATTGAATGTTAACCCTGTTGGTTACAAATGAGTGTTTGTACGAAAGAGAAATGAAAATGGTGATGTGGTATAATAAGCGAGTTTTTGTAGCACATGGGTTCACGCAAAGACCCTTAATTGATTTTAATCAAATACAATCCCCCATGTAAAATGACATTAAGTTCCGCTATATAATATCATTGGCAGAATAATAAATTCAGATAGCAATTGATGAACGTCATGGCCGCATAATTATGGGTCATTAAACTCTAATTTTTACTTTTGTAACTCTCGAAATGAGAATAGAATCGCAACATATATTTTGTTGGATTACAAAGACTTTTTGACTTGTAGTAATAAACACATGACTGAGTGTTTTCCACCTGGTGAAGGAATATGTAAATATGTGCCATTATGGGCTTATTAGAAAGTTGCTAATTGAGTCATTTATTTTTCATCTCAGTCCATTGTATAAGTGACAGAATGTTCACTCTAGTGACAATCTTGAAAATTATACCACATTCCTTTCTACACTTATCCTGGGGCAATATATGTTTTATGATGTGTAGATTTTTAAGATTGTTATCTTCAGGGGGAGTGACGTTTACTTGAAGTAATCCTGAAAATTGGGTCCCGAAGACCAACAGATGTACTCTTTTCCTCACCAAGTTTTTCTTTTAGCTAAGTTTTTTCCCACCGGGTTTTCTTAGCCTAAAGTTTTTTTTGGCAACCAATGTAAACATACATCATGCACTCTTTTCCTTGTCTAGTTTTTCCCACAGGGTTTTTTCTAGTAAAGTATTTTTTTCGAGGTTTGATTGTGGAAAACTAATGTCCAAGGGGGAGTGTAGTAATTATTTGTGTGGATGGCCATTACTTTCTATTTTGAGTGGTTAGTTACATCCCTAAGGATTAGGGATTAGAGATGTATAAATAGTGTAAATGTCCGATCAGTAAAGAATGAGAAAGTGATCTCCCTCTATTGAATTTTCCTCCTGTATTTACATCTTATTTTCCTTATTAATAGTATTCTTAGTACAATATCTTACCAGAGATACTGTTACGATTGTGTGACGAACGTAACCAAAGATCAATCACGCGAGGAAACGACCTTAAATTACAACAGTAAATAAATATAAAACATTATTTTGTATTATAACTTTGATATTTAATTACAAGATATTGTAAAAATAAGATAATGGACAATGTAATGAATATCAATTGATAAATTTGAATGTAAAGAATCTTTGCATGGGAGAAAATAAAGACAATATAACTAATGAAATTATTTCTCTTATTTAATTTAATTTTTTGATAATGAATAATTTTTTCAAATAAAGGTATTGTAGACACATAATTCTAAATTAAAGAAATACATATGTATTATTTTTTTGTTGTAGTTACTAATTTATTTAATTTAATAAGAGTAAAATAGAGTGAGGAACTTAATTATGCCAAATTTGATTGGAATGAGGTTTGAACCTAAGACCTTTCTTATAGAAATTAATGGGTAAGTTAAAAGTTAACGAAATATTAACAGAGGAGAGAATATTTAATGGAAAACTTAACGGATAATCATATAATTAAGGATAAATTAGGAAATCTCAAGAAAAAATATAAATCTAAACAATCTGAACCATCAATTTGATTAAATAATTTGACCGCCATTTTTTCTATCCATTTTAGGCCTAACTCTCTTTGGCTCTTATTAGTATCAATCGTTATACCCTACACCACGGTGCACATAGCAATGTGCACCCAAAACAACGTAGTTTCGATATTAGAGGACACGGACGCGAATGACTCTAGGGAATTCATTATCTATAATACACATAATCATTATCTAGAATACACAGAACGTTTGCCTATAATACACAGAATGTTTGCCTAGAATACACAGAATATTGACACAAAAAACACAGAACTCATCCTCCTAACATTCAAATGCACAAACACATCACAACTTGTGTTAATAACATGAATACACAGAATATTGACACAAAATACACATAACGTATCCTCCTAAACATTTGAATGCACAAACACATCACAACATGTGTTACTAACATGAATACACAGAACGGTTGCTAGAATACACAGAATGATTGCCTGGAATACACAGAGCGATTACCTAGAATACACAGAAGAATATTGACACAAAATACATAGAACTCATCCTCCTAACATTCGAATGCACAAACACATCACAACATGTGTTAATAACATGAATACACAGAATATTGACACAAAACACACAAAACTCATCCTCCTAAACATTCGAATGCACAAACACATCACAACATGTGTTTCTAACATGAATATACAGAACGGTTGCCTAGAATACACAGAATGATTGTCTGGAATACACAGAACGATTACCTAGAATACACAGAATATTAACATAAGTACACAGACCGCCGAAACGGGAAACGTGATTTCCAAAGAAAGAGACGGTTAATTTACAATGCTCAAAACGACGTCGTTTACGTACATGGTGCATAGTATAATTTGCCTATTAGTATAGTAGATATAATTTGACAATGTGTTGGGACATGATTTTAGTTTTTGTTATGTGGGCCAAATGAAAAACAATTTCGAACTTATTTTGTTGTTTATGATGCTATATAATTTGACAAGACTAGAAATGAAATACTGTGCAATTGTAACACCCGATATTTTAACCAATTCCTATTTTGATAAAATAATTTCTAAAATAAAATTTATTTTCAATCATTAAATATTTTAACCCAAATACTTTCAAAAACAAATTTTATTGTTTCAAAGTTCAAATAAATTATTTTATACCTTATAATTTTTATATCCAAAATCATTTAAAATAAACTCCTATTTTATTAAGCTTTTAAAATAAAATTATATATGTAATTTAATTTCCTACAAGTAATTTTCGTCGAAACAAAAGTATAATTAAATATTTTAAACTCTTTATTTAAAATGATTTGGTGCGAAATAATTATATATTTCTTTGTGGTTTAAATGGTTTCAAAAGCTCTATATGAGAGATAAATTTATTTATCAAAATTTAAACCCAAAAGTCTATTTGAGACGAACCTGTGACCCTTATATTATTGCTTTGAGTTTAAGTTTGAACCCAAACTAAACTTAAGGGTGTGTTTGGAAACTCGGAAAATGATTTCCGGAAATCATTTTCCCGGTTTCTAGTGTTTGGCAAGGGGAAGGTAAACACGGTCAATGGAAATTAAGAGGGTAGTCAACGGAAAAGGAGGGTTTTTTTTTCCAGAAAATGACTTTCGGATTTTTTTTTCCGGAAGTCATTTTTTGGAGCTTTACCCTCTCATTTGCGTCTTCTGCATCTTCCCCTTTTCACTGCGTAGCTTTTGAAACCTCAATCGCTTCGCGTTGCCGACTGGTTTCCGCCGATGGTTTCGCTTCCAGTCGCGAACTGGTTTTGCGAAACCAGTCCCCAGTCGCAGATTGGTTTCGCGAAACCAGTCTGTTGGTTTCGCTTCCAGTCGGCGACTGGTTTCGCAAACCAATCGCCGACTGGTTTTAGTTTTTTTAGTTTTTTTTTTTCTTTAAAATTTTTTTAATTTTTTTAAAATAACTTCTTTTTGTTAATTTGTTGTAGTTTCTTTGTTAATTTGTTGTGTTTTCTTTTTGTTATTTTTTTTTAAAATTATTTTCTTTTTCATTTTCTGGAAAATGAACCAAACACATAAAGACAGTTTTCTAGAATACATCTAAACACTGAAAATGAAACTATTTTTCAAAAAATAACTCATTTTCCAGAAAACATTTTCCAAAAGTCATTTTCTTGCTTTCCAAACGCACCCTAGGTCCAAATGATTTAATCCCTAAGCCTAAATAATTTCTCTGGACCCCAATTTACTCAAGCCCAATTTGTAAATTAAAATCTTTACCCAAGTCAAAACCTAGGTATAAATATATATAAACCTATGTACATTGTTTCCTTCTTGTTTGTTACCTGGGCGCAGCTCTACAAAGCTTTCATGCAGGAGTACTGTCCTCCTTCCAAGGCTGCCAAGCTAAAGAAACAGATTCAGAATTTCCAGCAGTTTGGCAATGAAGATCTTCTTGAGGCTTAGAAGCGGTTTAAGGAGTTGAGGAGGCAGTGCCCGAAGAATTTTATGACTTCAGGTGATTTTATTTCATCATTCTATGAGGGGTTGGCTAATTAGTCGAAGGTTATTCTAGATACCTCATCCTTTGGGTATTTTTATTGATATGGGCCCGGAAGCTGGAGAGCAGTTGATTGAGAGGATCACCTCTAACAACACTTACTGGTACACTGAGGGGGATGATATACCCAAGAGAGAGAAGCCAACTGGGATGTTTGAAGTTGAAGAAAAGATGGCAATGCAGGCTCAGCTGGATTCCATACAACAAATGCTAAAACAGATAGTACAGGCTCCTACTTAGAGTGTCCAAGCTGTTGCTCAGCCTCCACTGGTTCCACAGAATCCTTATGTTCCTAATCCTTATTCTGTGCCTTAGGTACCTCTTGTAGCCTGTTGTGCAATTTGTGGTGGAAATCATGCAGCTCAGACATGTTATCTGTTAGACTCTGGTAGCCAAGTCCCTCAGCCTAATGTGGAGCAAGTTGATCTCATTGGTTATTCTAGACCACAGGGCCAGGGGCAAGGTTATGGGAACTATCAGCAGCAAGGGAGAAATCAGTTTGTTCCCTCTTAGAACAATCAGGGCAATCAAGTAACAAATAATCCACCAGGTTTTCAAGGTAATCAAGGGAACAGAGGTGGCAATCAAGGAACTCAGTGGAGAAATAATCAGAATAATCAGAATCCAAATCAAGGACAGTTCCAGCAAGGGAATCAGAAGTTTGGGAACACTCAGGGTCAATGTTTCTCTAGACCATCTCAGGATGTTGATATGCAGACTCTCATAAACCATATGATGGCTCAGACGACTCAGATAAACAAGTTACAGGCAACCATAGAGTCTCAACAAGCATTGATAGAGAGCCTCACGGCTCAACAACAAGGTGGTGGTAATCAGTTTTCTAATCAAGCCTCATCTTCGAATGGTAGACTGCCAGCAAGCACAGAAAATCCAAGGAAGCAGGTGACTGCAGTGACCACGAGAAGTGGATTAGCTTTGAAGGATCCCCCTTTTCCTTCAGATGATCCAGTGCCTGAGAAAACTGATAAGAAGGATGAGGGCATTCAGGTTGAGGATATTCCTAATGAGAGTGAAGAGGAGCCTGCGTTACAGAGAGATAGTGCTAATGGGAAAACCCCTATGCAAGATGAGAGTGTTCCGAGCAAGAAGCCTGAGAAGAAAGATAAGCAGATTGGTGACTCAGTTGTTCCTTGCAATCTCCTGCCATTCGCACAGAGATTATGGAGATCCAAGGAAACTGAGAGAGAGAATAAGTTCAAGATGATGCTGGATAAGTTGGAGATATCTATGCCCTTTGTTGATGCAGTGTTGTGGTGGATCTCAGTGAGGGGGCATTGACATGTGCAGTTCTTCAACAAAAGTTGCCTCCTTAGCTGAAAGATCCAGGTAGTTTTACCATTCCCTGCATCATTGAGGGATTTGTAGTGGGCAGTGCCTTATGTGATATGGGTGCTAGTGTTAGCCTGATGCCATATTCCCTTTGTAAGAGGCTTAACCTGGGCAGCCCAAAGCCTACCACCATGACTCTCCAGATGGCTGACAAATCCATTAAGCGCCCAGTGGGAGTTCTTGAAGACATCCTGGTGATGGTTGATCAGTACTTCATACCGGGAGATTTCGTGATTCTGGATATGGAAGAGGATACCAAGGTTCCCATTATCCTTGGTAGGCCTTTTCTGGCTATTGCTGGGGCTCTCATAGATGTAAAGAGGGGGAAGCTTGTGATGGAAAGTACATTTATAGGAAAGTAGGAAGGGTTGGTAGTGGTTGTGTAAAATAAATAAAAAGGTGGAGATCGGGGCTTTAGGCTTCTCTATGTGGTCTATCTTTGGATGGGTTTGCGAGCACGAGATGTGGAATAGACCAGGGAGTTCATGGCACATCACCAAGTGGCGTCACACTTTGGACTCCCACATCCTCATTCAGTTGGGGCATTTCATCGAACACTTTGTCTACCACTCCTCTCGGATCTTGTCCTTTCGGACTAAGAGCAGAGATGTGGGTGAGTTAGACTCGTGAGTGGCCGCTATCGCGCACACACTCACTTTCTTTGGGTTTGCTACCTAATGTGGCCACAAAAGGCACAAAGCTCAAAGAACATCATCCACACAAGTTCATCATCCAACAACCAAGCAACTCACAATTCAAAGCAATAATATTAAACATCCACATAGATTAACCTTGGGGCCACCAATCCCCTATCTAATCTACTCTATCATGCTAAAAAAACAAGAAAAAGAAAGGAAATCTCAAAGAAACAAGTATTAAATTAGGAAATGGAGAGAATAGTTACCACCCTTAGAAAGGGGATCTTTACAACCTTGTTCTTGAAATCCCAATCTTCATCCTTGCCCTTGGATCAAATCTAAACTAGAAGGAAAAAAAGGAATTTTCCCCCAAGAGGGGAGAAAACCCTCTAGATTTATTCTACTCTATTCTACGATTTTTCCAGCTCTTCTTAGGTTTAGGGCAATGGGGATTTATATAGGTGACAAAAGGGAACAAATTTCCCAAAATGGCCCTTGGCTCGACCACGCACGCTACCACGCGTGGTGGTGGGCGTGGATGGTTACTGGAAAGATTCCACGCCCAGCCACATGTGTGTGAGGCTGCGTGGGACGATACTGCATTGCGGCTTGTTTGTCTTTTGCTCTATTTTAGCCTCAAATCCCTCTCCAACTTGTAAAATACCTCAAAACCCTTCCTAGGAATGATGTTAGAAGATTTTGATCACATCTGAGCTAAAATGCATGCAATTGTTATAATCGGATGTCAAAATGTTGCAGTTTTAATCCAATTAAGACCCTTTTTGAGTTCTATTCTTGGTGCTTATCACCCTACTAGACTTGTCATTGGACATCGTATGTGCATTGATTATAGAAGGTTGAACAAGTCTACTAGGAAAGATCACTTCCCCCTTCCCTTCATTGACCAGTTGCTGGAGAGAATGTCCTGCAACGAATATTTCTGTTTTCTAGATGGTTTTTCAGGTTACTTTCAAATTTCTGTCCACCCCGATGATCAGGAGATGACTACGTTCACATGTCAATATGACACTTATGCTTTCAAGCGTATGCCATTTGGCTTGTGTAACACACCAGCTACATTCCAGAGATGTATGATATCCATTTTTCAGAGTTTGTGGAGGAGGTTATGGTGGTGTACATGGATGATTTTTCTATCTATGGGAAGTCATTCAGTGAATGTCTCTCTAATCTCGAGAGAGTGCTGTGCAGATGTGAGGAGGTGAATCTTGTGCTCAACTGGGAGAAGTGTCACTTTATGGCTTCAAAAGGCATTGTTCTTGGGCACAGGGTGCCTGCAAGGGGAATTGAGGTAGACCCAGCAAAAGTTGAGGTGATTGCTAAGTTACCACCCCCTAATTCTGTGAAGGGAGTGAGGAGTTTTTTAGGTTATGCTGGGTTCTACAGAAGGTTCATTAAAGATTTCTTTGGGCTTGCTAAGCCCCTTACTCATTTGCTTGCTAAGGATGTCCCCTTTGATTTTGATGATTCTTGCCTCTTGTGGCTTTTGAAAAATTGAAAAACGCTATTTGCCATGCTCCCATTATTCAACCCCCTAATTGGTCCTTACCTTTTGATTTGATGTGTGATGCTAGTGATTTTGCAGTGGGGGCTGTGTTGTGCCAGAAGAAGGATAAGAGTTACCTATGATTCATTATGCTAGTCATATGCTTGATGATGCACAGGTGAACTATGCAACAACTGAGAATGAACTTTTGGCAATAGTGTTTGCAGTTGATAAGTTCAGGTCCTATTTGATGGGGAGTAAGGTAATTGTTCATACTGACCATGCAGCCTTGAGGTATTTGTTCCATAAAAAGGATGCCAAGCCACGATTGATTAGATGGATTCTCCTGTTACAAAAGTTTGATTTGGAGATAAGAGACAAGAAGAGCACAGAGAATGTTGTTGCTGATCATTTGTCCAAGCTTGAGCGCCGAGAGAAGGATGAGTTACCCATTGATGATATTTTCAAAGGTGAGACATTGTTAGCTATGAATGCCTCCGTATCATGGTTTGCAGACATAGTCAATTTCCTGGTGAGTGGTTACATCCCGAAAGATTTTGATTACAATAAGAAAAAGAGATTTATTCATGATGTGAGAGATTATTTTTGGGATGAGCCATTGCTTTTTAAGAGAGGTCCAGATGGTATTGAAAGGAGATGCATTCCTGAGGAGGAGTTTGACAGTGTTCTTCATCATTGTCATGCTTCACCTTATGGGCGACACATGAGTGCTGATCGTACTGCTTTGAAGGTGTTGTAGTCAGGTTTGTTTTGGCCTACTTTCTTTGCTACTGCTAAAGACTTTGTGAGCAGGTGTGATAGCTGCCAGCGGACTGGCACTGTTGGTAGGAGGCATGAGCTGCCCTAGAGAGGAATTTTAGAGGTTGAGATATTTGATGTCTGGGGAATGGACTTCATGGGTCCGTTTCCTCCTTCCTTCGGTAATGAGTACATTCTGGTGGCAGTGGATTATGTGTCCAAGTGGGTAGAAGCAATAGCAACTCCGAGGAATGATGCGAAGACTGTGGTCAAGTTTGTGAAGAAGAATATTTTCTCCCGGTTTGGTATGCCTAGGTCTTTTATCACTGATAATGGGACTCATTTTTGCAATAAGTTGTTGGAGAAGCTCTTGGTTAAGTATGGGATTTACCACAGGTTGTCTACACCATATCATTCACAGACCTGTGGACAAGTTGAGCTGGCAAACAGAGAAATCAAGTCAATTCTGGAGAAACTGGTGAGCCCTAACCAGAAGGATTGGTCACTGAAATTAGATGATGCTTTATGGGCTCTCCGGACTGCATTTAAGACTCCTATTGGTGTGTCCCCATTCAAGCTTGTTTTTGGGAAATCATGCCATCTACCAGTTGAGTACGAGCACAAGGCATATTGGGCAGTTTCAAAGTTGAATTTGGATGAGAATTTATCTAGAGAGAAGAGGTTATTGTCATTGAATGAGTTGGAGGAGTTCAGAATGGATGCTTATGAGAATGCCAAAATTTACAAGGAGAGAACCAAATACTTTCATGATAAGAGGATACTAAGGAGGAGTTTTGAACCGGGTGATCAAGTATTGCTATACAACTCCCGGTTGAAACTGTTTCCTGGGAAGCTCAAGTCTAGATGGTCAGGATCGTTTAAGGTGGTTGAGCAATCTCCATCTGGTGCGGTTACTATTGTTGGCACTACTGGTGATCCATTTGTGGTCAATGGCCAAAGGTTGAAGTTTTTCAATGTTCCAGAACCAAAAGAAGAGATGGCTAAAGTAGTTTGAGATCTCTTTATTCCCATCTACACTTGATGATCACATGGCTAAGTCGAGCTGACGATAGTAAACTCAGCGCTTCATGGGAGGTACCCCATGTTATCCTTTACTTTTTGCGATTTATTTTACTGCATTTTTCTTTTTATTTTTAGTTCGGAGTAGAGTTAGGAGTTTTTCTTTGTTTACGGGGTGTTCCTTAGGTTATTTTGGTGAGAGATTTGCACTTTTTTACTTTTGAAAGAGTGGGGAATAGTTAGAATTGAAGAGGTTAGGCTTTGAAACAGTTTAGAAGTGTTTTAGGGAATATTTTGGACTAACTTGCAAGTGAAACCGAGCTTGGGCGCGAAAAGAATAGAAGTGCAAAAAGAGAGCTCTGGATCACGGCCAGGCTCACGGCCGTGACCTCAGCCGTGATGCCTGGGCGTCAATTCCAGTAGCCACAGAGTAGAATACGGCTCTGGGTCATGGGCCACATCCCGACTGTGACCCAGGCCGTGATAGCCGCCCAGAATTTCCAGTACGCACAGGCTTATTGAGGGTTGTGGGTCACGGGCCGCATCCCGGCCGTGACCCAAGCCGGAAGGCTCCACCAGAAATTCCAGTGCTGAGAGCTTAAAAGAGGGCTCTAGGTCACGGGCCACATCCCGGCTGTGACCCAGGTCGTGATGGTTCCAAGACAATTCCAGTGCTGAGAGCACTATAGAGGCCTCTGGGTCACGGCCCACATCCCGGCTGTGACCCAGGCCGTGATGATGTGCCGTAAGAAACAGTGCTGAGAGCACTATAGAGGCCTCTGGGTCACGGTCCGCATCCCGGCCATGACCCAAGTCGTGAGGCGGAGCCAAAAGAAAAGAAAGAAAAAATAAAAAAACAAGAATAAGGGCTCAGGGTCACGGCCCCGATCCCGACCGTGACCCTGGCCGTGATGTGGACTGGGTTATAAAACCCAGTCCGCGATTCCCCATCCCATTTTCCCCAATTTGAAACCCTAACCCTTCCTCCCCCAATTTCTCTCCACCCCAAATTTCCCTACACCATATTTGCCTCTCTTGCTTGTGATTGCTTGCACTTTCCTACTCCATCTCATCATCTTCTTCATCTAATCAAGGTTTGAATCTCAATTTCTTTACTTTCTCTTGCAAATTTCGAATTTCTTAGTGGTGTTCATAGGGTTACTTGGATCTTTACTTGAATGGTTGAATGTTGTTAGTTTAAGCATGTTTAGGGTTAGTATTGTTGTTTCCATGTTATAGAAGCTTGCTTAGTACTTTAATGGTGTTCACATTGGTAATGTGGGTGAAACTTTGAATACCCATTTGATTATGAATTGAATGTTGATTTTAGATGGAATTGTTGCTAGTTTTAGGATTGTGGAGTACTTGTTAACAGTTTGGCGATGATTCTTGAGCAATTTGCGATGTTTGAGCCAAAATCTAGGTTAGTTTTTTTTTTTTTTAAAAAAGAAAAGAAATTCAGAATTTTAGAATTTTGTTTTCCATTTAGTTAGTCATACAATCTACTCCACAATCCTGCAATCCATTGTGTTTTCCATTTGCCTATCCGTCACCCCATGGATATCTTTGGTGTGAGCTTTTTGCAGATGCCTCCACGTCAGAAAAAGAAATCTGTTGCACAAAGGCAACCCCCAGTTGCACAGGTTCCAGACACACCACTCCATGATCTGAAGAACTTTGAACGTTTTAAGTTCTTCTCCAAGAGGCAGATATTCAAGCCGTACGTCCTCTCTTTGGACGTTGCGGATAAGTTCGATATTAGGGAGGAGGTGGCAGCCATGGTGGATCTCCCGGAGTGGAGATACTTGTTGATGGAGTTAGCAGAGGACACGTATCAATTGATGCTAGTCGAGGTCATGACCACAATGAAACTTCCTAAATTTGATGGCCTCACTAGCAGCGTGTGTGTACAGTTCCATATAGGCCATACGATGTTCCGGTTCAGCCCAGATAATTTGAGTGATTTGATGGGTTTCGGCCCGGTCCAGCAGCTCACAGAAGAACAAAAATTCGACCGGGTTGCCAATGTGCCAAACGTTCAACAGTTCTAGAAAGAGCTTACGGATGGCACCACGGTTTTCAAGAGCTCCCACAGTGGCTCTTCTAAATTCCTCAAGAAAGAACACAAATTCATGCAATATCTGCTGGGCCACTCCATCACCGGCCGATTTGATGGCACTAGTTCTGTTAACCATGCTGACCTGTTCTGTCTGTATGGCATGGCCAACCATGTCAGGCTGTATATGGGAGTGGTGATTTGGAACTTAATTAAGAACCAATATCACCTGCGTGGAGTGGCTTTGTATCTTGGTCCTGATCTCACTCGGATCCTCCGTGCTACCCAACGGATTGTATTGGCTGAACCCAAGGCTCCAGGCATGCAGCCTCTCACAGCTGAGGCTGTGGCGAGGATGCGTGACAAGATTGGGCAAAATAGGGCCCGTACTGTAGAGATGGCTGATGTGACTGATGCGAGGAGGAAGGAGGAGGCCTATGAGGCGTATCATGATGCTGCAAGTCCTGCCCATGCTGGGGCAGGCGGGGGTTCATCTTCTACTGATTTCCAGTAACAGGTACTGGCCCAGCTGGCGGCCATGAACATGAGGTTCGACCACATTGATAACCGGCTAGATGAGATGGCGGCTACAAATGCCCAGAGTCGCACTGAGGCCCAGGCTTACTATGAGTGGATGCGTGGGCATTACCCGCCTCAGAGGGCCCTCCATTCCCACCTTATGATCCCTCCTCTATGGGATGATGTGCTTAGTGAACTTCCTACAACTCTACTCTTTTATTTTTTTGTTATTTTTGCTTTTAGTTCGTTTTTGAATTGTATGATGTTTAAGACTTGAATTCTGTTATCATATTTCCTGCTTTCTAGTTCGTTTTCTTTTGTTTTAGTTCGTGGGGCCTTGGTTGTCCATCAGAGACGATGTCCAGACTAAGTGTGAGGGGGGGCGGGGGGTGCTATTTCTGATAAACTGGTGTTGAAAATTTTAAAGTTTTGATGAACTTTGCTTGAAGGATTCAATTTGCAGCTTAGGGTAGTATGCTTTCCTTGTGTTGTGGCTGTGACCATTTTCCTTTCTGCTGGTTTGTGGTTTGTTTGGTGGTACTTGTGTAGCCTAGGTTGTCAGGGATGATTCAAGGTTGAGCTTGTGTTTAATTCAGTCTCTTGCCAATAAATGGGTTAACCTCTAACCTAAATGTTTCCCCTGTGTGTTATGCATTGCTAGTGAAGGCTTATGTGGGATTCCGGTGATACCTGTTCTGTCATAGCTTGTCTCAGTGCTCTCATAGTGAAGTCTAGAATTAGTGATTTAGGCCATTGTTGTTAGCCCAAGCCTTTAAAACCTACCCTATGTTACGATTGTTTTCCCTAGTTGTCCCCTTTGAGCCTTGTTTTTGTTTAATAAGTGCAAAGCACTTAACCCCGTTCTTTGCATTGTTTTTCTTGTTTAGCCCTATCATTTAACCCTTAGCCTTTAGCCATATATTTTCCATTCATCCTTAGAGAGAATGTAGCATTTGTTCTTTAATTTAGAGGAGAATTCCTTTTTTGAGCTTATTTTTGATAGAGTTATTCCTGTTATCTTTGTTCTAGTGTGGGGGTGTTGTGAAGGAATTGTTTGGTTTGAATTAAAGGAAAGAAAGTGTCTGTTGGTTGAAAGAAAGAAAAGAAGAAAAAAAAAGAGAAAAATTGTAGTTAGAGAAAAGTTTGAAAAAGAAGGTTGAAAGTGAAGAAAAGGTTCGTGAAAAGAAAGAAAAAGAAGAATGAATAAAAGTGCAAGTCAGGTTACTAGAATAAATGTCTCTACCCCCACTAGTATTAGAATACTCTTGTGTTTTCAATTATGTTTTGCTCTCTTGCTCATAGTTTCAATATCTCCTCTAGGTTTAGCTGTGAATAGGTGTTAAATTCTCTCTCTTTTGTGCATTTTTTCCATACCCCTTCTTTGTGTAGCCACTCACCCTTAGCCCCATTACAGGCCAAATAAAGACCTATTTGATCTTAGCATGCAGTTTTAGAGTGATCTATGTGAGTATGAAGGGCATGTCTATGGGAGTTCATCTTAAGTCAAGTCTTGCATAATCTCAACTGAGTACATGTGCATACAAGGTTCTAATATCGAATTGGCTGAGGTGCATGGCCTATCTCGCCATCCTAGCAGAGCTAGCATTTCGTAAGAAACTCCCCAACGGTTGATGCGAGAGTACATGGATGGGATGGGCTTTGAAATAGAGGGCCAACCTTTTTGAAGCGGTGACCGCAGCGAACATGGGGCACACACACCCCTCAACTAATCTACTCAAGCATTATCAAATCAAAGATTAAACAAAGCAAAATAACCAAATCAATAGATTAAAGTTGCAATCTTTAAAGAACAAAAGTTTTAGCAATTGATACACATGATTTTATACCTTTATTTGCCCCACGATTCAGGAGTTTTGTTGCTTATTTCCTTTACATTGATACATTTAAGGCTCATTTGTGTGTTACAATTGATCAATCTTAGTTTATTCATAAATGAGGAGAAAAGGAAGGATTTCCGGTCATCTCGGACTAGTTTTCGAGGCATAAGGAATCTACCCCGGGACGGAAAGGAGTAACGGAGCACGAAAGGAATCAAAAGAGGACCAGGGGGCCACATCACGGCCAGTCTCACGGCCGTGATGTCGGCCGTGATCCCCACCGCGGACAGCAGCTGGCCACACCACATCACGCCCCCAATCCCTGCCGTGACCCGGCTGCTGTCCAGTATTTATTTCACGTTTTTCCTGTATTTTGGATATTCCGAGCCCTAGTTTAGTTTAGTGCAATTTTTCCCTTCTTTAGAGTTTTCCATAGCATAGAATACAGCAGATTTACATCATTGAATTCAGTTTCGAGCTTGGAATCATCGTTGGGATTGGAATTACTCTCAAAAATATTTAGTAATGTTTTCCCTTTTTATTCTTTAATCTTGCAGCTATGATTTCAATCTTTAATTCTTGCTTTGCTGTGTTTACTTCAATCATGTGTAAGTAATTTGCTTATGGGTTTGGATTAGGGGTCCATTGTTAATCTTGATGTTCAATTTGTGATTATTGCATAAAGGGATTGAATCTTTTACCTACGGTTTATGTTGATTTGGGGATTTGCTTTCTACTTGTTATTGATTGATGGCCATAATTAATTGCTAGTGTAGGAGAGGGATTCATTACAACGAAAGTTGGATGGAGACCTCGAGCCTTACCAATTTCAACCTAATTTTCCTACTATGAGAATAGGGGTAATTTTGGGGGCTTACAATGCTTAGGTGCTTAAGGTTATGATTGATGCATCACGACAGTGGGGCAATTGTAGCCTAATTCTGTTTATTGATTACGAAAGTAGCTAAATTGAATTCTTATGTGCATTGCCCATAAATCCCTAGGTTAATCTTTCTTTCCCTAATTATGAGATTGTTAGAACATCAAGATTACAACTCCCTTAATCTGACCCATTCCCTTATCATACAGTTAATTCATTAGAAATTTTATTCCTTTTAAATTTCATCATTCAGTTATTAGTTGCTTGGCTTCTAGTTGATTCACACACTCTAGTGCCTAGTACTCTTAATTCATACAATTACGTGCCATAGCCCCAATCCTCAGCGGAACGACATATCACACCCATATTTTCACTCATCATTATATTCATCAACAATATACCTAGGGATTAATGGAGCTACTCCATCTTCCTTTCATCCTTCATCTTGCTTCTTTAGTCTATGGAAATTCTATTTATCTAATCTACTCTAAAGAAAAGAAAAAGGATTTCCCCCAAAGGGGAGAAAACTCAAAGAACTCTGTCTAAAGGGAATTGGAGATCTCCTGAAAAACCTATAAAGGTCACCACGCGTGTGGGCGTGCGTGGGAACATTCCAGTACGCAACAACGCGTGCCAACACGCGTGTTGGCGTGCGTGGTGAAGTTTGCTTATGTTGTCTTCTTCTATGTTGTAGCTCTCGACGATACGGTTCCATAGCCACCTGCCTCGCCTCATTCGGACATTCCTAGCTCCGGTTACGTCCGTTTTACTGAGGTGTCGCCGGAATGCCCTGCGAAATTTAAGATTTGTGCAAATTATATTGAAACACACATGATTAGTCCCTAGACCTATATGCAATGAAATTACCCTATCTTAGTATGTTTTTAGGCCTAATGGACATCTAACATAGCATATTTCACACCGAAATGACCCCAAAAATATGGCTACTTTTGGCACTTATCAGAAACCGGTCCATAGGGCAAACTCTATTGAGGTCTGTATAGTCTACACACATTCTCCAGGTGGATCCTTTTGGGGCCAAGACTATGTTGCTCAACCACTGGGGATAATAGATCTCCTTGACATGCCCAACATGTGACAACGCGGCCACCTCCTTCTTCACAAAGTCCCTTCATTCTGCCGACATGTATCTATTCCTTTGCTGTACCGGTTTCTTGGTGGGGTCCACGGCCAATTTATGAGTTATGATGTTTCTATCAATACCTGGCATGTCTTCTGGACCCCATGCAAAAACTTCTTTAAATTGTCGGATGACCTCGACTATCTGGGCATTTAGTTCTAGTGCCAAACCAATGCCAATTTTTACAACTCTATCCGCTTGTGTGGGATCGATCACCACATTTTCTGTTTCAGATGCAGGCTCGGCACGGGGCCAAGCCTCCTCCTCCTTCAGTACTTTTTCTACAATGCTGTGGGCCTGTAGATCTTTCTATCCAATTTTCTTACATGCTTTAACGTAACAGTTGCGGGCTGCTCTTTGGTCCCCTCTCACAACTCCTATCCCGTTCGACGTGGGAAATTTCATGCATAAGTGCTCCATCGAAATTATTGCCTTGAGGTCCTCCAAAGCCGGCCTCCCCAGTATGATGTTATGAACACATGTGAGTCTCACCATGATGAACTCCATGTCCATCTTGTAGATATTGGGGCTCGTGCCTATCTCTACTGGCAATATCACGGATTCCTCCGTCTCTATTGAATCCCCAATAAAACCAAAAAGTGGGGTCTGTACCTCTTTTAGCTGATTCCTAGGCCGCCCCAATTTGGTGAAGGCATCGTAATACATCATGTTGATTGAGCTTCCGGTGTCTACGTGTAACACCCCGGACCGGCTTGGCTTGCCGTACATCCGGAGGAGTTACCGCCACACCTAGAACGAGTTCTATATTCTTTTGATAGACCCCACTCTAGGTGCACAGGCTAAACGGAAACTTTTACTTAACAACAACAACCACCCATCATAATATAATATATATATATATATCTACATTTATATATACATAAGTTTGCCCATCTGGCCAAAATATAAGTTAAGGGTCACCCACGACTCGACTAGTTGAGTTAGCCGCCACTAAGGCTACAAAAAGCATTTACACAAAAGAATCTTTCCCAAAGCATCTCCCAAGACGTAATACCTAGTCTATCCTACGGTACACCGGACCTGTGAAATCGCCCTAGACTAAATGCCACTCCCCTTCAAACCATGTGAAATGGTTTAGGAAGCGAGAGGTGGTGTTAACCATGGACCATTCGTCCCAATACTCTGGTGAAGCAGGGTTCCATGGGTAGGGGTAACACACGATAAACTCTAATGGGTCACTTCCGGTCAACACTTCAAGGGGATAAAAACCATAGGAGGCCTGAACATCTGGGCCATCCTGGACAAAAGGAAAACTATCTGCAACTGGAGAGTTGGCTGGAGCGAGCGGAGCATAACCCAGCGCATATGGGTCGGTACCTATCATCTGCTGTACATAGTCATCGTAATCCATGACATGACACTCATACTCTGGCGAACTTGGAGAGTTCGCCGCACTACAAGAACTTACGCTAGATTGCATCTGTAGGTAACACAATGAAGTGTAGTTAGCGTGACGGCTAAGTAAGGGGATCCGTGGGTCACCCAAAATTAAATAAAGGTTTTACAAAGCAGGTATTTAAAAACCTTTATTACCCATACTCTACATTGATACTTTACCTGCAAACGAGTCATCAAGTATAGTTTGCACAAGTAATAAATAAGAATTGAAAAACAGTCTAAGTTCTTTTGATAAGTGATTTCTTACCAAGAAATGTATTATTCGACGCATCAATAATCATCTACGCATATAAGCAAGTAGTGGAAAATTATGAACTTCACGTTTAATCACAATCATGTATTTGAAAAATCTTCCTCACAGGGAAATTCCACCAACTTTCATCTCAAAGAGGGTTCACCGACACCCTTTTTCGCTTAAACAATCATCGCATCCCTCTTTAGCGTAGCTACAGAGTAACTACATTTTCATACAAAATTTTCCGCTTAGTTTCTTTATAGAAAGCGTGAGGCCTTTGGAGTATTCTCTTAACTCCCTCTCTGACCACTTGGATCATCGAACTCGGGTTCAGTGGTCATCCCCCGGTCTAACACTGATCCCCTGGACGTAAGGTTCGTTAGAATGATCCCTAGCTGGCCCTACTAGGTCCATAAAAACGACACCTATCCGGACTTCCTAGAGTAACTATACTTTAAGTGTACACACCCCCACAGGAATTCCTCATCCTAACGAGTTATATAGTACTCGGCGAATAGACTTCGCCCTTCAGTATGAATGATCATACTATATAGCAACCTTGGGCAAGGGCACTTTAAGCCACCCGAAAGCTAATCAAGGTCCTCCTCAACTTTACTAGAAACTAAGGGTTTGAAAACATTTTTCCTTCTTCCTCATATTCCTTGAGTCAAAATCACTTTTTGGACATATTCAACAAAATCAAGTCCCAACTTGAAATTA
>CM008342.1:297430-310903 GCA_002525835.2 Ipomoea batatas | reverse complement strand
TTAACTAACGACGACAGTTTGGTGTTTAGAATCATCGTCCCGCCAGGTTGGTACGATGAAGAAGGAGGACACATTGTTTTAGCTATTCAGCCTTTTAACGCGCAACGAGAATGGTTAAACCATAGAAAACAAAAAAGATAATCAAATTAGAAAAGACACGATTTGGTTTTGACCGTTTCGGCGGAGCAACCAAAGTCCCCACCGGCTCTGGCATTGACCACTGGCGGCTCTTCCAACTCTCCAAGTCGTCGGTCGTCCTTAACGCGCGTTCCGTTACATTTCTTCCTCGTGCTATTTTAATATTATTCCGTAATTTAAAAAATAAAAAATAAAGAGCTCGACGGCTTGAAGCAATTTATGAAATTATAGGTAAAATATAATACAAAATTGTGCTAAGCACTCTGTGCTCAAATTGTATTACTATGATTTTCATTGAGGCAAGGTCATCAGACCTCGGTGGTGGGGTTCTATTCGGTTCTGTGTGGTAATGTAACCCGCTATTGACGACCTTCATTTGTAGAACTAACAAATAATTTTAGACTGTGTTTGGAAAGTAGGAAAACGACTTTTGAAAAATGAGTCATTTTTCGCAAAATAGTTTGATTTCCATTGTTTGGTTGCATTTTAGAAAATTGTCTTTGTGTTTGGTTCATTTTCCGGAAAATGAGTAGAAATGTATATTTATATATTTTTATTATTTTATTTAAAATTTAAAATATAAAAACTAATAATATTTATTATAAATAAAACAATTTTTTTTTTTTAAAAAAAAACCAAGAAAGTCGCTTCTCTGGTTTCTGGCCGGCCCTGCCGGAAATCAAATCCGGCTGACTGGTTTCCGGCGGAAACCAGTCCGCTGGCCTGAGAGGCCGTTTCTCCTGGGCGGAAAATTACTTCCGCAGAAATTTGGCGGAAGTCATTTTCCGCCAAAAGGGACTTATTTTCCCTAGTCAACGGAAATCATTTTCCGTTGGCTGGGTTTTCCAGTGGTTGCCAAACACTTCCGGGCTTCCAAACACACCCTTAACTTTACAATTTAGACACTTATTAACCTAAGACTAAGAAGTTCTACGGATTGTGTGTCATAGAAGAATGTCACTCTTTACAACGACAGTTTGAATCAATGTCTGTTCGGTTTGTCGGTAGATCAACGAACATGCTTGCTATTAGTTCTCAGTTTGATTCTTCTACTTGATTTTTTGTTATTCTTGCTCGTATCGAACATTTGATGATCTGAAATTGGTTGTTTTCCTTTTCAACAAAAAATAAAGAAAAATATTTAGCTAGAAAAAGAATTATTTTATAAATTATATGGATAATATATTACGGAGTATAAAAATGGAGACATTGTTACGAGAATAATTTATAAGAAATGTATTTTTTTGTATTTATGTATATAAAATAATGAAATACGGAGTAATAATTTAAAACTTTTGATTAGCATAAAGTAGGAACCTAATATCGCTTATTTCATAAAGGAGAAGAAGATATGAGAGTTTGAGACCGGAATCCTATGCGTGTGTGTGTTGCGTTTCTCTATATATATCTATCTGTTCGTCTTCTCCGATTGATTTAGCGGCAGCTCGGCGAAAGTTTAATTGCTCTTTGTACTCGTTACTAGCAGTGAAACCTAGATTTTGGAGAGAGAATAGAGTATGAAGGACAGGAATTTGGACCTATTTGACCCGAGAACGGCGGTTATGGACCCCGATTACTCTCCTA
Organism: Ipomoea batatas; assembly: GCA_002525835.2. Classification (NCBI taxonomy): domain Eukaryota; kingdom Viridiplantae; phylum Streptophyta; class Magnoliopsida; order Solanales; family Convolvulaceae; genus Ipomoea; species Ipomoea batatas. The sequence continues at coordinate 309,181 of CM008342.1, read as the reverse complement.
CCACCACCCGCCAGCCGGATTTCGCCTTCGCCTTCAACGATAGCAACTTCTCCGACCGCCTCCTGCGGATCGAGATTGTTGCCGACTCGTCCGACCAGCTTTCCGACTCCGAGGGCTGTCAGAGCCTCGCGGATTGGGCTCGCCACCGCAAGCGTCGGAAAGAGGATACCAAAAATGAAAACGGTTTGTCTCACATCGCCCAATTTCCTTCCTATGTGCCAAATTTGTATGCAATCCTTTTTATTTTCGTGTGCGTGTAGTTTAGCATCTGAAAGGAAGGTGATGAACAGACAATAGTGGAAGTCTGAATGGAGAAAGTCTTTAACTTCTCGCAAGCCTGGATATGACTTGGTTGTTTTTTGACACAAGTATACTAGAACTGGTTTTTTTATCTGGGAATAAGAATAAAGTCTCTAAGAGTTGTGCTTCTCTTTCAATCTTTTTCATTCTATTGTTCTATTGTGTCCTTTTTTTAGTTAAAATTGTTACATAGAATTTTGTTGGAGGTGTCAATCAAAGGTTTACTGGTCTCCATGTCTCAAAGTTCAAATTTTGGTATATATATGGTCTTCATGCTCATTCTTTCCCCTGGATTTCATATAGGGGTTTCTTAATTAGGATCTGTTCTGTTACATAATACATTTATTGAATTTAGGATTCTTATGGATTTTGCATTTCTAGTTATATCTCATTGTGCTGTCAGCATTCATTTTCCATTCCCTGTTGCATTCAGGTTGTAAGTTGGGACTTTAGTTGCATTTTTTAAAACTGACCACCACAGTCATAATGCATTACCTGCAAATGCTGTTCACACTGGTTAGACCTCTTCTCTTTCTTATGCCAGCATGGTTTTTATGATGATAACCAGACATGTGCCACTCGTTTGCAGCTTTGGATATCACCGTATGCCCAGAGGAGCAGATTCTTACTTGTCACCAGATTGATCCTGATGATGTTGATACTGAAAACCAAGACGAGTCAGTGGTTGCAATGATTGAAGAAGTGCAATCGGGTATTTATAGATCTCTTTTGTGCTCTCTATTTCCTTGTTCCTATCTTAATTTATAGCAACTTAGAAAGAGGTCTTTAATGCGATTTGACAATCTTATACGTATTATTGTTATGAAATAGATTGAATTTTTTTTGCAAAAGTTGAGAGGCTTTTATGTAATTTCTACATTGATGCTTTGTTCTATGTGCTGGACCATATGAAACATTGATCAAATGAGATTAGCTGAATTGAAAAATTTTCATTGTTTAAATAGGAGATGAAGCTCCCAACAGTGAAGATTCAGATTGGAACATGGATTCAAGGGTTACAAAAGTCAAAACATTGCATATCAGCTCTCCTATTCTGGCAGCAAAAAGTCCATTCTTTTATAAGGTAATTATAAATATTTTGTCTAATATGTATATTGCTAGTCTACTCAAATGCCCATTAATAAAACAAATGAAAGAATACACATCACTGTATACGCATAGATTGCCTTACGTTATTGAGTTAGTGCATAAGCTTCTATCTCCTGTAACATGTGCAGCTTTTCTCAAATGGGATGAAGGAATCAGAGCAGAGACAAGTCACCCTTCAAATTCATGCTTCTGGTATTTTCTGTCGTATCAACTTCTTACGTGAAATTCTCACTGACTGATATTTTATTACCTTTGGGTAGTAGTGAGTTGCTGCATTGGACAGACAGCCAAAGGATTTCTGCTCTTAACCTTTTGCTTTATCAATTTATCTTGATTTTTCTGCTCATATTTTTTTTTATTCTATGGTACAGAGGAAGCTGCACTGATGGAGCTCCTGAATTTCATGTATAGCAATTCACTAACTACAACTTCTGCACCTGCGTTGTTGGATATACTCATGGCTGCTGATAAATTTGAGGTTGCTTCTTGCATGAGGTATTGCAGCCGCCAACTACGTAATTTACCAATGACTCCAGAATCAGCATTGCTTTATCTAGAGCTTCCTTCTAGTGTTCTGATGGCTGAGGCTGTTCAGCCATTAACTGATGCAGCAAAACAATTTCTAGCAGCCCGCTACAAAGATGTCTCCAAGTAAGTCCTTGTCCATTTAGTCCTATTAATACCTACCTTTTTCTTGTGTTTTTCTTAGTTACTCCGTATTAAGTAATTGTAATGCTTTTATCTTCATAATATTCTGTATTTGAACTTTTGCTGGAGTTTAATGATTCTATCCCANGTTTAAGTAGAGAGGGGAGAACTTATTTGTAACGTTTTAAGTGATACAATGAAGCCTTGTGCATTGGGTTTCATATATGAAGTTTTGTGCTTTTGATCAAATGGATGGAATAATATGCTAGATTGTATGCTTTTCTGCAATCTTCAACTTGATTTGGTTATCTATTTGAAGTTCTGAACAGGGAATCACAGATTGGCTTTAGCTGTGTTTAATGAATTCACACATGAGATTTTGGTGTTCTGTAGTCCATGTGATTTAGATAAGGTATTTGTAATCTTGTGTTTTGTTGAGTGAAAACATGGAACTGAACAAAACAAGGATTTACATGCTTTTAAGTCATCCAAAAATACATAGTACAGACAATGCAGTATTTACAGAAAGATGTTTGTGTAGCTGGGGAATGCTGATTCTTAAACACAGATCAAGTTGAATACAGAATCTCATTGCAAGACAAACCTTAAACAAAACACAAGTACTACATAGGAAGCCTTCATTTGTTATTAGAGATTACGCCTCTAATAATACTATATGCGATGAAAATGTAGCACAGATCAATATGAAATGATGCTGGGGTTCACCTTTGCATCTACTCAAATCCCGAGATCTTCTTCTTCAACACTTCAATGTCTTCTGCCAGTTCTTTCCTGCGTGACTGCAAATACGAAAAAGAAATTCACATCTAGCAAGTTCACTCAGAGGACTGCTAATGAGGATACATGCTCTGATATACAGATTAGTATAACATCAACAGGTTGATAATAACTGAGGGTTTCTTGCAAGTCTATCTCGAATACTTCTAACCATGAACACAATAATCAACAACGAGCTAGGTATAAGCAACATGATTGGGTACTCTGATCCCGAGTCATACCTTGAAGAGAAGGTAACGATAGACAAACCATCCAGTATATCCGAGCCCCACGAGCTCCATGATTTTGGGAAGCTAGAGAAGGAAAGTATAGCATTTTAGAATAGATAGAACAATGACCATAAAATGGAATCTATAGAAAATAATTGCATCCTATTAATGTCTGCAGAAGAAAAAAAAAAGTGGTGACTTGAATAACTGTGGAGATGCAGAAAGGACTGCAAATCAAATGCAAAGAGCTTAGCAACCTACCAGAGGAACTGAGTTGATGGCACCCACAAGTGTTGAAGCGAGCCAAACTGCAACGATTGCCCCACCTCCATAAAGAAGTACGGTAGACTTGTTTTCAAGGGCATCCCACTAAAAGTACGAGCAGAAAGAAGAAAATGAGTTGGATGTAAACGAAACTAATACCAATGGAGTAACAGCATATCAAGAAAATGCTCAAAGTTCAGAATGAAGACGAAATCTTGCAGAAAACAAAATGTAGTGGAGAAGGCAGAAATTCAATTTGGCTACACATAACCCACCATACCTTTTCTTTTAGATCAGTAAACAACTCATTAGCATCAATAGATGTATCCTCAGATGAAGATGCTTTGACCTGCAGAAGAGAAGACCTCTTGGGTTCTGTTTAAGAAAATTAGTGGAAACATGATAAGCCGATAAACTAATGCAAAGAAACACAGAAGTTTTGGCAGTGCATAGTTCAGAAAGAGAGCAAAAGCTTTCCTGCCCACAGGTACATCTCACTATTAGAGGAACCAGAGCAATGTTGTGGCCATAAACATGATCTCTAAGTGTTTATCAGGAATATAAGATAGTTTGCAAAAGGGAAAATTACATGATCAGGTAGTTTCAATTCACCTCCAAATATACTCAAATTGGCCATTCATCATACAAATTATACTAATCAGATTACCAGACTGCATCCATACAATTCAATATAATCAGAGAAGTAGGGAACCCCCCACTGTAAGTTCAGAAAGAAAAACAATGGCTTAATGAAAAGATTCCAACTTTATGAACGAATATGTTAATTGCAGCATCATTCAAGCTGTAAAGATTCCACCTTTAAAGTAAAATTCTAGAAAAGGGCATTCTATAAAACAGAAGCCCCTCTTTACCTCTTACCCCCTTCACCTTCAAACTTCCAAGGAACAAATTGCTAAAAAGAAAGAGTGGGCAAAAGAGAATACCCTTTAGTTTGAGGGGGGCAGAAAAAGCAGCAACGGAAACTCTGGGTAGCGGTGGGTACGGCAACGCACAGCGGCGGTTGGGGGCGGAGTAGACGACGAATCTTGGACTGAAGACAGCTGTCGCCGCCATGGAAGTGGAAGCTGCGCTTGCCATCATTAGGCCACTACTGTTCTCTTTGGGTGTGGCTCTTTGTGAATGTACAAAAAAAAATATTAGATAAAAGTGGAACAAAAGTCTTTTGCTCTATCCACAATGTTTTTCTTTCTACAGGACAACATAAGTTGAGATTTGTGTGTATGTGAAACGTGGAGGCTTTCCTCCACCTGATTGGTCCATTCCCTATCTTCGAAATCCATGCTGCCTTTATTATGGATTTTATTAAATAAAAAAAAAAAAAAACCCAAAAAAAAAATCAAATTTCCCAAGTTGTTTCATGAGTAACCATCATTGAGTTAAATTATCTGTCTGTCTTCATAAAATTAACTGATCTGAATCAAAAACATATATGTCAACACAACATTCTGGTAAATTGTACTATATATATGATCTTTTCCTCAAGAGTTTGATCAATTGTTCTCAAGCAAAGACTCATGTTTTCCTTGACTTAAAGAAATCAGATCAGAAAAGGCTTTGATCTGCCAATTACAAACATATATTTCAACAAGAAATTAAACTAAACGGATCGGAAGAACTATCCTAGCTGTGTTGTTTTTAGCCTAGATAGCTATCCTAGCCAAAAGGATTGATATCACAGAAGTTGTGGAGTGGAAATGGAGGATCAAAAGAAGAGCCACTGAAAATGGCCTGTGTAGCTACTTTGTTTGCTGCATCTGTAAGATGAAATCCATCCCAGCTCACATAGTTGTATGGATCCTCACAAGCTCCCGCGCTCACTCTCTGCCCATTCACAACATTCGTGTTTCCACAGAACACTTCCCGGTTGAAGTTATAGTCCCCTCCTCCGTACCCACAGCACGCTTTTGTCCCATACTTCAATCCTGCAGATGGGCAAACAATGAACAACATTATATATATTAAAACATACATGTATAGTTAGTATTAAACTCAATATAGTAATTAATTCAAACTATAATTAAGAACTTTATTACTCAAAAGCCTATCCGATCTGATCAATATAAAATTAACACTCACTACTTAAAGATGCATGTACATTACATCTGCCAAACATTATTTCAACAAGCTAAGAAATTAAACGGAAGAATTGAAGTAGTGTTTTAATTTGTTTTCAGCTAGGTAGGCTGGTCTATAGGGTGGATATGACAGAAGTGTTGGAGTGGAAATGGAGGATCAAAATAAGAGCCATTGAAAATGGCTTTTGCAGTGAGTTTGTTTGCAGCATCTGTGGCGTGTATTCCATCCCAGCTAACATAGTTGTATGGATCCTCACAAGCTCTTGCGCTCACTGTCTTTCCGTTCACAACTTTGGTGTTTCCACAGAACACTTCCTTGTTGAAGTTATAGTCCCCTCCTCCATACCCGCAGCACGCTTTTGTTCCATACTTCAATCCTGCACACAAACATACATAGTATTAGTTATTAAGGTAATATTAAATTGAAGCTGTCTTGTGGTGTTAATTGATTAGTATATACCGTGGGATGTGGGGTGCTGGAAGAGATCCAAGAGGATACTATGAGTGTCCACATATATCACATTTGCATCCTTAAGATCTTGTCTTGTCTGTCTCAGTGCATCTTTCAGCATGTTGTTGTAGTCTACTACTGCATTGTTGTACGATTTCATGCACCCAAACTGGTCTATATCAGAATTGTTGTGAGGAAGTTCAACCAGAAATGCTGGATAGCAGCCAATTGGTGCTAGGTTCAGAATGAAAAATGTTCGGCCCCCCAACGCGTAAATATCCTGATGACAGACACTCAAGATTCAAGAATCACATTAATTAATTGCATAGTACTAAGTTACTAGTTGCAGCAGACTATGTTGTTTTACCTTGATGGTGCTCGCGATCTGACCAACTACTTCAGGTAAGAATTGCTTGACTCCAGTTATGCCCAGTGATGCCAAATTGCCAGTGAAGTCATTTTGGCCAATGTAGAATGTGTACAGTGCTTTTCCAAATATGTTTTTAGGTGGCAGTTTTGTATTCACTGAAATAATATAATACAATATTCTGAGTTGGCTAGCTTAGCTCAATCATACCAGGGAAAATTTAATTTGTTCGGAATTAACTAGGAATCAGCAGGGGGTTATATATTGTACCATGGTTGTAGGAATGATGTTGTTGTTGTTGTTCATCAACCATAACCTTAAACTGCTTGAATTGGTTGAACTGAATTGCGAGGGAGAAAGGGCTGACACCAGTATCAAACAGGGAACTATGCGGCAGCCTAACAGTGGAAGCCAATGTTGCAAAGTTGACACCATTTCTGTAATCTGATCCTATTGACTTCAAGTATGGACTCAGGAATGCCAATCCTAAACCTTGTGCTATTGCACATACATCAAACTTCCATTAACGTTAATGTTAAAACATGTTTCAAATTTTTAATTAAGGATATGATGTTTGAATCAAACCCAACCTCAGATCACATAAAGCAGATTTTTTTAATTTCCTCTTCNAAAAAAAAAAAAAAAAAAATTAAAGTTGTCTTGTGGTCTTAATTAATTAGTATATACCGTGGGATTTTGGGTGCTGGAAGAGCTCCAAGAGGATACTATGAGTGTCCACATATATCACATTTGCATCCTTAAGATCTTGTCTTGTCTGTCTCAGTGCATCTTTCAGCATGTTGTTGTAGTCTACTACTGCATTGTTGTACGATTTCATGCACCCAAACTGGTCTATATCAGAAGTGTTGTGAGGAAGTTCAACCAGAAATGCTGGATAGCAGCCAATTGGTGCCAGGTTCAGAATGAAAAATGTTCGGCCCCCCAACGCGTAAATATCCTGATGACAGACACTCAAGATTCAAGAATCACATTAATTAATTGCATATATAGTACTAAGTTATTAGTTGCAGCAGACTATGTTGTTTTACCTTGATGGTGCTCGCGATCTGACCAACTACTTCAGGTAAGAATTGCTTGACTCCAGTTATGCCCAGTGATGCCAAATTGCCAGTGAAGTCATTTTGGCCAATGTAGAATGTGTACAGTGCTTTTCCAAATATGTTTTTAGGTGGTAGTTTTGTATTCCCTGAAATAATATAATATAATATAAAATTCTGAGTTGGCTAGCTTAGCTCAATCATATCAGGGAAAAGTTAATTTGTTCGGAATTAACTAGGAATCAGCAGGGAGTTATATAGTGTATGTACCATGTTGTTGTTGTTGTTCATCAACCATAACCTTAAACTGCTTGAATTGGTTGAACTGAATTGCCAAGGAAAAAGGGCTGACACCAGTATCAAACAGGGAACTATGCGGCAGCCTAACAGTGGAAGCCAATGTTGCAAAGTTGACACCATTTCTGTAATCTGATCCTATTGACTTCAAGTATGGACTCAGGAATGCCAATCCTAAACCTTGTGCTATTATTGCACATACATCAAACTTCCATTAACGTTAATGTTAAAACATGTTTCAAATTTTTAATTAAGGATATGATGTTTGAATCAAACCCAACCTCAGATCACATAAAGCAGATTTTTTTAATTTCCTCTTTTTTCTTTTTTTTTTCTTTTTTACTTTGTCAAAGACAACAAGATCAGAATTGGGACCAGAAGGCATCAATAATTGCCATATATGCATGCATTGTCATATTCTAGCAGGAAGTGGACCAACACATACATGATTTTTTTTTTGCACTGTCTGTTTGTTTGTTTGCTCTTTTTTAGTTCTTTTAGGGGTTCTTGAAACGTGAATTACTGAGAAAGTCTGAAACCGCTGCCCAGACAGATAACTGTACTATACACGACAAATGTGTAATTAAGTTAGTGAAAGTAATTACCGAGAAAATCAAGGATGACTCTACCGTCGGTGGCCCGTCCGGCCGGTTTCTTGAAGTAGGTCATGCCGTGCGGAGGGCGCTGAGCGGGAAAAGCTGCCCAGAAACCTCCGGTGTCGGTGTTGGAATCGCCGAAGTTAAAGATGGCCGGAAAAGAACACTTGGCCACACATCCAGGCACCGCCGTTGCCGTCAGAACTGCCAAAAACACTACACACAACCCCCTCACCTTGTTACTCATCGCCCCTTTCATGTCTGTGTGTACAGTATCGGTAGTACGTGTTAATTAGCTCAGCTCGATCAACAGATATAGACTCCAGATAGTATAGTACGTACTTATATATAGGGAGAGATTTTTCTAATCAGGTGAGATGAGAATCAACCTTATAAACTGGGAACTTGTGAATCAACTACTACATGATTGCACTGCTACGGTTTCCAAATATATTCAGGGGCGGTGCAATCATGTAGTAAGTGTGGTGCAATCTTCACAAGTTCGCAGTTCGCAAGTTAATGTTAGTTCTCACCTGATTATCAATATAGAGAGAGAGAGAGCCGTGTTATATTAATTGTCATGTCCTCTAGTAGTGTCCACACCGCTAGTTTATTGCAATAGTCCACACATTACACCCAAGAGTAAAATTGTGTATAAAAATTGAAATAATAATCTTATAGTAGGAAAATCGATCATGTTTCAGCTACTCGATCGATCAACAGTTTGTAACAATCAATATTAACAAGTTTAATGAGTGGAAATATATTTTTTTAACATAAAGCGGATGGATGAATATTCTTTATCCATATATATAAATACAGTACAAGAGTATATATTTTATTTTCAGCGCAGCTAGCCTATAGGATGAATATCACAGAAGTGATGAAGTGAAAATGGAGGATCAAAATAAGAGCCACTGAAAATGGCTTGTGCAACCAGTTTGTTTGCTGCGTCTGTGGTGTGTAATCCATCCCACATCACGTAGTTGTATGGATCCTCACAAGCTTCTGCTCTCACTATTACTCCATCCACAACTTTTGCAATTCCACATAACATTTTCTTGTTATAATTATAGTCCCCTCCTCCCTGCCCGCAGCACGCTTTTGTTCCATACTTCAATCCTGTACACAAACAACAACATTAAAACACATATACATAGTATTATTAAGGTAGTATTCAATAGATTGAGAAAGTAGTTATGAACATATACTGTATTGTAATAGAGTCAGTAGTATCTGTGGTCTTAGTATACCGTGGGATGTTGGGTGCTGGAAGAGCTCCAAGAGGATACTATGAGTGTCCACATAAATTACATTTGCATCCTTAAGATTTTGTCTCGTCTTTCTCACCGTATCTTTCAACATGTTGTTGTAGTCCACCACTGCATTATTGTACGATATTAGGCACCCGAACTGGTCTATATCAGAAGCGTTGTGAGGTTCGACCAGAAAGATTGGATAGCATCCAATCGGTGCAAGATTCAGAATTAAAAATGTTCTGCCCCCTTGTGAGTAAATATCCTGATATATAGATCATAGATGATGATGACAGTCAAGAATGTAATCACATTGAATAGTACTATGTTGTACTAGTACAACGTAACATTGATAAAATTAAAAGTGCCATTATATTGCATATATAGTACTATGTTGCTGGAATGAACCTTGATGGTTTTAGCGATCTGACCAACCACTTCAGGTAAGAACTGATTGACTCCACTTATACCCAGTGATGTCAAGTTGGCAGTGAAGTCATTTTGGCCAATGTAGATTGTATAAAGTGCTTTCCCAAATATGTTTTTGGGTGGCAGTTCTGTATTCCCTGATAGAACACACAATCTCTATGTTAATCAGGAGAAAAATATTGTTCGGATTTCGATCGGAATTAGCTAGGTAGGGAGTTATTATTGTACGTACCAACGTCGTAGGAATCATGTTCATCAACTATAACCTTAAACTGCTTGAATTGGTTGAACTGAATTGCCAGGGAAAAAGGGCTGATCCAGGAATCAAACGGGGAACTATGCGGCAGCCGAGCAGTGGCTTCCGCTGATGCAAAGTTGGCGCCATGTCTGTAATCTGATCCAATTGACTTCAAGTATGGGCTCAAGAATGGCAATCCTAAACCTTGTGCTGTTGAAAGTAATCAAGAAGTTTGATTTTTAGTGGGAATCGTCAATTCGCCTTAACTTATTAGTTTGAGCCGATCAGCTATGAGTAATCTGATTTATTTTCTTGAAATATGATTTTTTGCAGACTAATATTACAATGTGAGATTAATTCCGGGCACACCTTAAAATAATGGTTGGCTATGCATATTTAATTTATTGAAAGTAATTATTACCGAGAAAATCAACAATGACTCTGCCGTCGGTTGTCCGGCCGGTTGGTTTCTCGAAGTAGGTCGTGCCATAGGGAGGCCACAGAGCTGGGAAAGCTGTGTAGAAACCTCCGGTGTCGGTGTTGGAATCGCCGAAGTTAAAGATGGCCGGAAAAGAACACGTGGCTTCACATCCAGGCACCACTGTCGCCCTCAAGAATATTGCCAAAAACGCACACAATCCCCACGCATTACTCGTCACCGCTTTCATGTCTGTACAGGGAGAGATTTAGACAGAAATAAGAATGAAAAATGATATATTATTAATTATTGTTCATATCATCGATCTGTAATACATTGGGAGTAATATATAGTGTTGATATCATAAATGTAATTATAATATTTCCATAATTCACCTAACACTCGTTAAGCTATCAATCCAATGTGACTTCCTCTATTCTTTGTATTCAAATCTTCCTTACAATAATATCAACCATTAGACCACTAGTCAATTTTAGAATTATATATATTATAGCCAATATTATCATCCATCCATTAGCTGCTATATGACCAAGTGTCCTCTAGTTCACACTTATAGTTTGCATCTATATTGGGTCGGTTACTTTGTGGCATGCTACAAGCAATACCTGAATTGTAGTATCTTTTTATCGGGTGAAGCAGAAATTTAAAAGTACGATATGACCTTTTGTATGAGATTGTTTCTAATATCAAATTTAAAAGACGTGTTTCATCTCAAGTAAAACTTGTGTATGTAATCAATTATTTTGTAGGAGGAAAAAAAGATTATTAAAATGACCAAAAAGGCTTGACAAATTATGGTATGTGTTTTTCCATTAATCAATCAACAATCCAACTAACAAGAAATGGAAGAACTATATATATTTTGTTTTGAGCTAGTTAGCTAGCCTATAGGATGGACGATATCACAGAAGTGGTGAAGTGAAAATGGTGGATCAAAATAAGAGCCATTGAAAATGGCGTATGCAGTGAGTTTGTTTGCTGCATCTGTAAGATGAAATCCATCCCAGCTCACATAGTTGTATGGATCCTTACAAGCTTCTGCACTCACTTTCTGTCCATTCACAACTTTTGTGCTTCCACATACCACTTCCTTGTTAAAGTTATAGTCCCCTCCTCCATACCCGCAGCACGCTTTTGTTCCATACTTCAACCCTGCAGACAAATTAAACAACAACATTAAAACATACCTAGTTTT
>CM008342.1:139266-150274 GCA_002525835.2 Ipomoea batatas | reverse complement strand
ATATAGTAATATAATTAACTTTACATTTCATTTGCAGTTCTCCCGGTTGCCATGGATGTAACAGTAAACCTACCGGACGAGACGCAAGTTATCTTGAAGGTTTACTTATTCTTCAATATATATACGCTGAGTTATACTATATTGCTTGGATAGATGAGATGAAAAGTTGTGGTGTAGAGTTTGTTCAATTCCTGTAAGAACAAACAATATGCCATAACGGCAAGATGTTAGTTGTTGGATAAATGTAATGCTGCTTCCAATTCACAGCTGGGATAATTACAGATTTCATTCAATTTTCAAATCGTGTTAGCTAACTTTTTATGTGTTTGTAGTTCAACAAACATGATAAAGAGGTTTACTCTAAAATTGAGACGTATAGAATAATATTTCATGACTAAAATAAGTTGCGTAAGTAAACTGTAATCTATTATGAATGGACAATGTTGACAAATTTTACAAAAAAAACAAAAAAAAAATTCATTTACACGTAATATTTTGCTATTAAAATCTTATAATTTTCTTATTTATTTATTTTAGCTATTAATTATATTGTTTTTTCTTTTGCATTTTCTTGAATAGGGGATATCGACGGATAGGATTATTGACGTTCGTCGACTTTTATCGGTGAATACAAGGACTTGTAATTTCACAAAATTTTCGTTAAGTCATGAGGTAATTATTATTATTATTATTATTATTATTATTATTATTTGCTTGAGATAACGTATTTGATCTATTAAATATTTGTAAACTAAATGGCGATTATCCCTGCCACCGTGGCATCCTATCAACAGGTGAGAGGGCCACGCTTGAAGGATACGGTGGACGTTTCCGCACTGAAGCCCTGTGTCCTCACTCTTGTTGAAGGTAAACGTTACGTTATTCGTAAACGGTAACGTTTACTAGAAGTCTAAAACCCCATTTTGCCCCTAACTGAACCTTTGCAATCTATTCTCAGAGGATTACGATGAAGAGAGCGCCACGGCGCATGTTCGAAGGCTGCTGGACATACTAGCATGCACGACGAGTTTCGGGCCGGCTGCGGCTGCGGCGAGCTCAAAAGGCGGCGATTCGAATAAGAATGTGCGTCCTACGCAGGATGCCAAGAACCCCAAAAAGTCGAGCAAATCGCAGCCGACCAACCACAAGCAGTCTTTGCCACCAACTTCCCCGACGTCGCATTCACAGCCGGCGGCAAAAGATGCATCACCGGCGTCGGTGGACGCTGACGGAGAGATGAACAACTCCTGTCCTAAACTTGGTAGCTTCTACGAGTTCTTCTCTCTCTCAAATGTCACGCCCCCTCTTCAGTGTAAAGCTCAGCTCCCGTCTTTCCTCGATCTTCATCTTTTCCTCCTTTCTCATCAACTTGCTAAATTTTCTCGGAAATGTGTTCTGGCAGTTATAAGAAGAGCAACAACGCAACGGAATGAGAATGATTTGCGGGAGGATCACCTTTTCTCTATCGAAGTAAGATACTTGTTCTAAATTTATCACTGTGCAGACGTACTAATACAAATATAATGCCATATTGTGTTCCAGAGATTTGCACACATAGTGTTGCTTACGTTAAATGAGCTGATATGGTAGGCACTTGTGATCATTATTTACAGGTTAAGCTTTGCAATGGGAAGCTGGTTCTGGTTGATGCTTGTAGAAAAGGATTCTATAGCATTGGAAAGCTAAGGATTCTTAGCCACAACCTTGTTGATTTGTTGAGACATCTTAGCAGAGCGTTTGACAATGTCAGTTTCCCAGTGCTCTTGCTTTCTTAATGAAAATACTGTGGACCTCTTACTATTTTGTGACTCAAAAATGGAGATTGAGGATGCCTTTGCTAATTTTTTACCCCCCAGCCAATTGTGTACAATTTTTTGGTGAAAGCATGGATTGTATGCATAGTAGTTGATCTTAGATTCTTAGTCTTCCATTGATTGGTAATTTAGATAATCTTTAATGTTTGTACTTATTTGATGTATCAATTGCCAAATAACTTTGCTATACTCATTGGGCATGATGAAAAGTACTCTATCCATTTGGAGCATTTATTATGAGCCAATGCTTGTTGTCATTTAGTGGAACAGATTTGTAGAATGTCTGCTTTAGAACTGATTAAAAATTGAGAATTTGAGTAAACGTCTCATATATTGGATAATGTGATGGAGGTTTGCTTTGAAAGGTTAATCTGTAGTTAGTCCTCCCTGATAATTTTCATACCTCATTCTTATAGTGTCTTTTGTTTGATTGGAATTTTATTTATTTTTTTAATTTGTTATGATTTCTTTTCATTGGTGGAAAACTGATGTAGCTCATCCTTCTTTTCAGGCTTATGAAGATCTTATGAAAGCATTCCAAGAACGTAACAAGGTTTTCTATCACTCTTCCTATATCCTCGTCACTGACTGAATTATCTGCTAGCCTGCTACATTTTGAATCATTCTGAAATTCTTGCTCATTTATGCAGTTCGGAAATCTTCCCTATGGCTTTAGAGCCAACACTTGGCTCATTCCCCCTGTTGCCGCACAGTTGTCCACTAATTTTCCACCTCTCCCAGTGGAGGATGAAAAATGGGGAGGAGATGGAGGTGGTCTTGGCCGGGATGGAAAAAGCAATTTGTTTCCTTATGCCAATGCATTCTCGTTTATCACATCTATGCCATGTGCAACAGCAGAGGAGAGGCAGATTCGTGATAGGAAAGCCTTTCTTCTTCACAGTTTATTTGTTGATGTTGCCATTTTTCAAGCAATATCAGCTGTGCAGCATGTAATGGAGGAAGACAAATTATCTAATTGTGGTATTGATGGCACTATCATTTACAAGGAGAGTGTTGGTGACTTAAACATTTCTGTCATGAAAGATGCTTCTAATGCCAGCTGCAAAGTAGATACTAAAATTGATGGAACTCAAGCATCAGGATTAGACATGAAGCAATTGATTGAACGAAACCTCCTGAAGGGGATTACTGCTGATGAAAATACTGCAGCCCATGTAGGACACAGTGAACAGCAAAGTTCATCCAGAGTCTTATTCTGTTATTTTGTTTCCTACATTTTTTTTGGGGTTTTAAATGTTAATGAAAACATGTTTTTCTAATGCAGGATGTAGCTACCTTAGGTGTTGTAAATGTAAGGCACTGTGGTTATATTGCAACTGTGAAAGTTCATGGTGAAGAAATTGACAACAAAAGTCCTAAACTGCAAAGTCTTGATCTTCCTGATCAACCTGATGGGGGTGCCAATGCTCTAAATATAAACAGGTGTTACTGACTTTCTTATTAGAAGTTCCATAAATTCTTTCATTTCTGTTGTCCCTTTTTCACCCAAAAAAAAGAAAAAAACTTTTCTTTGTCTTCTGCAGCAATAGGAAATGATACTGACTCAGAAATAACCTCTATATCTAGTTGACATCCTTTCTTTGATGTATATTCTATATTTCTCACCTTCTAAACCATTACTGCTACTTATACATTTTTTTCTTTATTTTTTTGTAGTTTAAGGATGCTTCTTCACTTCAAGACAGCTTCAGAATATAACAAAATAGCATTGCAATCAAAAAGTTCAGGTTGTGAAGACACTACTTCCCAGGCTTTTGTTAAGAGAGTACTGGAAGAGAGTATTACCAAGCTTCAAGAAGAAGAAATAAAAGCCGATGCTTTCATAAGATGGGAACTTGGAGCTTGTTGGATACAGCACTTGCAAGATCAGAAGAAATCAGAAAAGGAGAAAAAGCCTCCTGCTGAGAAGATAAAAAATGAAATGAAGGTCGAGGGGCTTGGAACTCCTCTGAAGTCTCTTAAGAACAAAAAGAAGAACTCAGATGGGAACAATATGGAACTCCAGTCTGATAACCCCAAGTCTGCTGCATATGGCATTAGTGAGGAATCGGAAAAAACTGCGATGCCTTCAACAAACTCCCATGATGAAAATCAAATCATACTACAGACTTTGTTGTCTGATGCTGCTTTTAACCGACTAAAAGAGTCAGAGACTGGACTCCACCTTAAGGTAGCAAATGTACATAATCTCAGGAAATTCCAATACCTTCAGTTGCATTCTATTTCCTAACCTTTTTCCTTTTCATGATAGTCATTACAGGAACTGATTGATCTATCACAGAAGTACTACGACGAAGTTGCCCTTCCTAAACTGGTAATATATATATCTAGTTTATATTGGTGAACTTTTCTGGAGTTCTAGAACTTACAATTTATATTTGTTAATGCGATACAGGTTGCTGATTTTGGTTCTTTGGAACTATCACCAGTTGATGGTCGGACACTTACTGATTTCATGCATAGCAGAGGTCTGCGGATGCGTTCTCTTGGGAAAGTTGTGAGTCTTCATTGTGGATTTCGTTGTTTATCTTTATTAGCTTTTTTGATTTGTAACTGCCACACACACACACACACACACACGAGATGCCATTTCACCTTGTCACTAATGCCTAGGACTTCTTTGAACATTAGTTTGGACTTTAATTTCCTTATGAGTGCAGTGCATTATGAGCCTCATCTAGTTCATTTCTCCTTGTTATTTCTTTTTGGCAGGTGAAGCTATCAGAAAAGTTGACACATGTGCAATCCCTTTGTATGCATGAGATGATAGTACGTGCTTTTAAGCATATTCTGCAAGCAGTGATTGCCTCAGTTGTTAAGACTGAGGATATGGCTGCCGTAATTGCTGCTGCTCTGAATATGATGCTTGGGTTTCCTGAAAGTGAACAGTCAAATCACTTTCATGATGTTGATTCCCTTGTGTGGAGATGGCTGGAGTTATTTCTAGAAAAACGATATGAATGGGATATTTGCAATCTAAACTTCAAAGATGTGAGGAAATTTGCAATTCTTCGTGGTCTATGTCACAAGGTACTCAAAATTTCTTACATTTGTAGTATTCCATCTTCAAGCTATTGAACTAGTTGAAGGAGCACATCTTACGGCTGTAATGTTCACCATTCTTGTGCCAATGCTCAGTTTAGTCACTAACACATTTATCTGGTTACAATAGATTGAAATATTATATTGTTCAGATTTGCTATTTCAATGGTCAACTATGCTTGAAAAAGATTGCATGTCAAGTATTCTGAATGCAGAATAGAAAATATATTTTGGATTTGATAAATGAAACTTATTAGAAATGATATCAGCTAAGCCCTAAATATGCATGTTGGGATAGGTTTGTCTTTTAGTGAAAACATGGCAGTAAAGCACTGATAAAAAAAAAAAACAATTTAGCAAATGAAAGGGCAATATTATTCATATCCATAAGATGAAAATGGATTGTAAAATACTTGAAATTTGTTCGTATTACAGATTATCCTCTAAAAGGGTTAACATTTAACAGCACTGAAATGTCTGTTTTGACTGTGTTAGGTTGGTATTGAGATTGTTCCAAGAGACTATGATATGAATTCTCCAAATCCTTTCCAGAAAGAAGACATTGTTGGTCTGGTACCAGTACATAAGGTGATTTGCAACTCTAACATTTAATATAGTTGGAAGAAATACTCTACTGAATATTGATTTTAATATCTGAAGTAGTCTACATTCTGTGGATTATCATCATCGTATGTTTTATAATTTTGTTTGTCTTTTGCAGCAAGCAGCATGCTCTTCCGCAGATGGTCGCCAACTTCTGGAATCATCAAAAACTGCTTTAGACAAGGGGAAACTTGAAGATGCAGTCAGCTATGGGACAAAGGTAATTAATCTTCAGGAATGGAAGAATAAATTTTCTTTCTATGAGGTTTCTCATTCACAGTGAGAATCCAGACTACTTCTGAAATGCTTTGTAATGTGTCTTTATTTCTTAAAAATAGCTTTCATAATGTGACTTGTTTTATGTTTCTTTGTTTGTCTTTGGACTAACATGGATGAAGAGGCAAGGAAATGGATATGAAAGAAAAGTTATTAGAGAATCATTGTTTTATGGAAGGCAAATATTTATGGTTTCCTACATGTCAATACTATCTTAGAAGAGTCTTTAAATTTCTTGTTCTTTAGGCACTTGCAAAGCTTGTTGCAGTATGTGGGCCCTATCATCGAATGACAGCAGGTGCTTATAGCCTTCTTGCGGTTGTTTTATATCACACAGGAGATTTTAATCAGGTAGTCTTCCAGCCTTTTTACTAGATACAACCTACTCTGCCTTTGTGCTGCAGTTTCTTTCCTATTTCCAATGTTTATTTGTCATCTCCTACAACAGCATTCAAATGTGTTTTTTACTTGATTTCCATGGCAGGCCACAATCTACCAGCAGAAAGCTCTGGATATCAATGAAAGAGAGCTAGGGCTTGATCATCCAGATACTATGAAAAGTTATGGGGATCTTGCTGTTTTCTATTACAGACTTCAACACACAGAGTTGGCTCTTAAGTAAGCATTTTCTGAAACACATCCAGAATGTGTTCTTCCTTTGCTCAGCATATATGATTTTTTTTCCCTAACCCTGGTTCTATGTTTTCACTTTTAAGGTATGTGAAGCGAGCACTTTATTTGTTACATCTCACATGTGGCCCATCACATCCAAACACTGCTGCAACCTACATAAACGTGGCTATGATGGAGGAAGGCTTGGGTAATGTACATGTTGCCCTCAGATATCTTCATAAAGCTCTAAAATGCAACCAAAAGTTACTTGGCCCAGATCATATCCAGGTTCCACTTCCGTTATTTATATTTGTCTATATCTTAGTCTTTTTTCAGTTATCATTATGATTATGATTGTCTGATCTGATTTCTTTTGTGCTTGCACTGTTTCTAGACAGCTGCTAGTTACCATGCTATTGCAATTGCACTCTCATTGATGGAAGCATATCCTTTGAGCGTTCAACATGAGCAAACAACGTTGCAGATACTTCGGACAAAGCTGGGTCCAGATGATCTTCGAACGCAGGTAACCCCCTCTTATTCAATGGACACTGACACACCATGATACAAAAGTATAATATTTATTCTTTCATTTTCTACAATATTTAATTTAAACCAATGGATGCTAATTTTATATAAATGCTTTAAACAATGAAAGTAATCTTTGACTAACAATTTGTGCACAGAGCATGGTTTTTTAGTCCTTGTTGCTCAACTTGTAGTTGTATTAAAGGTTCATCTACAAGTGATGCTTGTTAGATATATTTTATTTATTTATTTATTTTAAGAAAATTAATACATAGACTTCCATGGAATGATTCTTATATTTGTAACTAAATGCTGTAGGATGCTGCTGCTTGGCTTGAGTACTTTGAGTCAAAGGCTTTTGAGCAGCAAGAAGCTGCCCGAAATGGAACGAGGAAGCCTGATGCATCCATAGCCAGCAAGGGTCATCTGAGGTATGGAGGATACAAGTAAAAGCCAGTAGATTTCACCATTTTTATGTTTCACTTGTTACTGAGCACTTAATTCTAAAGCCTATTTGATTCATCCTTCTGCTCAGTCTCTATTATTTTGATTTCTATTCTCTTTTTGTTTTGTTGAATAAGAGTCTATGCAGAATGCACATTTTTGTCTCATTATATGAGCTTCACTGTTCAACATAATAGTTACTTTGATTTCTTTCAATCAATCTGCTATAGCTGACTTCTTTCAACTAAATCTATTCTGTCTCAGTGTGTCAGATTTGCTTGACTACATTAATCCAAGCCCTGATGCCAAAGGAAGAGATGCAAATGGGGTGAAAAGAAAAGGCTTTATTATGAAGGTTGGCTTTTGTGCTTTGTATCTTTTTACTTTATTCTTTGTTCTAATTAATTCTTACAATCAACAGGTATGCTAGAGATTTGCTTTTTGCTGCTGAACATTACTGGCATTTCTTACTTTTGGAATTGCCATTTATTAAATCCAATTCACTCCTAACCTCAATTTGTATTTCTTGTGCTTTGTGCTGTTATTTTCAGGTGAAGGGAAAATCTGATCAAAATAATATTAACTCAACAAATTCTGAATTATCTCCAAAAGATTCTCAGAGAGAGGCATCAGATGAAGAGAAGCAAATTTGCAAACCTGATAATGAAAACAAAGAGAATAAGGAATCTGTCATCTTGCCAGTTGTATCTGAGCATGATGCAGACTATGCAGGTGCTGAGGAAAAACTAGTCCAGTCCAGACTAGCTGAACCGGAGGAGGCTTCAATAGAGAAGCCAATTGCCAATGATGTCTTACCCGAGACACATGTTGAAGGAGAAGATGGATGGCAGCCAGTTCAGAGACCAAGATCGGCTGGTTTGTATGGGCGAAGAGTAAGGCAGCGATGGCAAACAATTGGCAAGGTCATTGGTTATCAGAAAAAAGAAGTGGTGTCTGATGTTGAACAAGCTAGAGTCCAGAATAACTACCAAGGTGGTAAATACTACCTTTTAAAGAAAAGGACGTCATCACCAAGAAGTTATGCAGATTACTATATAACAAAGACCTCATCGCCAAGTGCAAAGTTTGGGAGGAGAATGGTAAAAGCTATGACATATAGAGTTAAATCAGTACCATCTTCTGTCAGAGAAACTGCCACAGAGACCTCAAGAATTGCAGGTGATTCATTAAATCCTTTATCAGAAGAGAAGCAAATTTTGACACCAAAAGAGGTTGGCCAAATATCAAAGAGAAGTTCAATAGTAAGCTTGGGAAAATCTCCATCTTATAAGGAAGTAGCATTGGCCCCACCAGGTACTATTTCTATGTTGCAGACGAGGGTATCAGAAGATGAAATTCAATATAGAAAAGATACTGAAGAGGTTGGAGAAGAAAACAATCAAATAGAAGAAATTTCTGACACTATGCAGAAGGATGCTGAAAATTTGGAGTGCAGCATTCAGCATCTTGATCTGCTTTCTGAAGACCAAATAAAATGTGAAGCAGAGGCTGTTAAGAAAGAAGAAATTCACACAAGTGATGTGATGATTATTAATGATTCAGATTGTATAACAGTGAGTCAAATGGGGCAGGAATGCGTTCAAACTGATAATACGCTTTCGTCGGATGATTCTCCCAATGGGGATATTTGTGAGAGGGAAGAAATAAACACATTTGAAGCCAGGAGTGATTCAAAATCGCCTTTACAAGAAGTAGAATGTCCAAGGGTGAAATCCTCATCTTATTCAAATGATAGCCGGGAGTTGTCCAATAAAAAGTTATCTGCATCAGCAGAACCCTTTAGCCCATCATCTGCTGTTGCACGCATAGCACCCTTGCCTATGAGCATTAATCACCCTTCTGGTCCTGGAGCCCTACCGGCCGTTGGTCCTTGGCCAATGAACATGACTCTTCATCCAGGACCAGGCACTGTTTTGCCCAATCCAATGTGCTCTTCTCCTCATCATCCATACCCTTCTCCTCCAGCAACTCCAAACATGATGCCTCCATTGCCATTTATGTACCCTCCTTACTCCCAGCCTCAGTCACTACCACGGAGTACATTTCCTGTAAACACTAGCCCATTCCATCAAAACCATTATCCTTGGCAATGCAATATTAATGCTGGTCCATCAGATTACAGTCCTAGCACAGTATGGCCAGTAGGCCGCCCAGTGGAATTTTCTTTGTCACCAGGGGTGGTTGAGCCAATAACTGACACAAATTTGTCCATGAAGGAGGAACAATATGATAATCCTGAAAGCTTGAATATAGCACCAAACTTACCAGTGGATCTCAATACTTTGGATGACACAAAGAAAGAAGTTCATCTTCTAGCATCAGAAGTTGTGGAGAACTTGAATGATGTAACTGACGTTCAATCAGATGATGATGGAATGAAGGGCAAATTAAATTCGAACCATGCTACTTTGCCCGAAAGCTTACCAAACAACAGTGATGATTCAAAGGAAGATGGTGGAAGTTGTGATCGTTATGTACCAAGACATCCTTGGAAGACTGATAATGAGAAAACCTTTAACATTTTGATTAGAGGACGGAGGAACAGGAAACAAACTCTGAGGATGCCTATAAGTTTGCTAAAGAGACCATACACCTCTCAGTCATTTAAAGTTGTTTATAGCAGAGTTATCAGAGAGACAGAAGTTCCCAGGTCCACAGGACTTCCTTCCAATAAAGATTGTGCCAGTAATTGCACATAAAATATAGTTCTGGAGCTTTTAACCAATAACTATTGCATAATGACCAATATGAAGTTGAAGCACACTTGTCCGAATTCCCAAGGAAATAAAGATAAAAGAATTGAATTGTCAGGTTTTGGGATTTGTGTTGCTGGATTCCGGACTACGTCACTTGAACTTAATGGTGCAGGTTAGATATATTCACCAACTTACTATATTTGAACTTTCTGTGATTGAAGTCTTCTTGTTATTATGATTTATGAATGACTTTGCTTCTGAGAATAATTAGTATGCATGCATGCTTTAACATGTTGAGTTTCATTATATTCTTTGTGTATTTGATGGGAGTTGTAGGCTTGTACAGTCTTTGTTTCCTATTATATATTCACATTGCCAATGCAATCATCTATCCTTTTTGTCCCCTCCTTTCCTCCCACCCCTTCTCTTGGGTGGGTATGCTGTTTAAATGGCTGTTTGACTTATATGCTGCAGGTTTCTTCTTAGAGACGTGGGTTTTGGCATTTAAGGATCGGAGTCTTTACTGGTCTGGTGATACCTACATGCAGTCTCCAATTTGGTTAGGAAGTCTTTATGTTTTGTTTTCACAGTGCTTAATATGAATACTTAAAGGCTAAAGTTACTCCCCTTTCATCTAGGATTAGCTTATTCATAGCAAGTTCTATTTTTGATAGGGAAGACAGTTACGTTCATTATTTGGTTGAGTTGTATACGGCTACATCAATTATTCTTTTGAACTTAATTGACGAGAAATAGACTTTTTTGATCTTACATCGTATTTATTTTGCAAAATTCACAGTAGTTGGTGTTGGTCTTTATTTGATTTATTATATTGTTTGTTTAAGTAGTGTAGTGATAAGGCGTGAGTAGTGTATAATCAATCAAGCTCTGAAGCTTTCCATGCAATATAGTATTTACCAAAAGATGAAAAGAGAAGAGTCAAGATTTGTG
>CM008342.1:116159-131670 GCA_002525835.2 Ipomoea batatas | reverse complement strand
GATCGTTAGTATAATTATTACTCTAGAAAATTGCTCTAAAGAACTTAATTTTGCCAATAATGGAATTTCTCCAAAACACTCTAATCCCAATACATACTAAGCATGAAAACTGCTCACCTTAGACATAACTTTCCCAAGATGTTCTGAGCCCATCCTATGAGCTAGATGCTTGTATTCGGGGGTGCTAGAAAAATATTCTCGCTCTCTACGCCTAGCAGCAATCATGTCAACATTTTTGTTTATATCAGCTTGGGAACGATTTACAACACCAATCCATGGATATGGTAGCTTGTATGCTTTTCCTTCCAATATCTGAATATCAATGAATGTAACTCAAAATAAGAGATTATACAGAGTACCTTCTTGACAAGCTGAAACAAGCATGAGTAACTCAGTATTATGTAAAAATGCAACCCAGTAAAGCATAATAAGATAAACTATAGCTAATTGGTAGAGATGGCCACTTCCAAAATGATCATGGATCAAAAGAAAAAGATCTTGCACTTGAAACATGAAGTTTCCAAAATTTGTAATCCACTCTTTGAGCCTAAGTGCTCTTTCAGTCCACAACTTATGGGAACTTATCTACTCCAAAAAGCATAAGCTAAGTCAAACACTTTAAACAAAAAGGATATTAAATACATGAAGCAAAAAATAATAATAAATAAAATAATAAATAAATAATCAAGAAGCTTCATAGTTGAGGCATTCTATAAAAAGACACTCTTTTCCAGTAAGCTTTAGCTAGGTCAAACAAGTACATAGTAGAGAAACTTACATCGACAGCATCAGTACCCTTGTCCATAAGATCAATTTTCGTCAGAACTCCAAATGTCCTCTCCCCTGCAGTGTTATTAGGGTGAAGTATTAATCATTCTAGTGTACAGATTTCTAGAATAAATGAAAAGATGGAGCAGGGTAAATAGATTATAGAGTGCCAACAACCCTAACTCTTACCTTTTGGATCTACTTCACGTGAAATTTTTATTGCATCTGATGTGGCCAAATCTTGGTTGGCAGGAGAAATTGCAAGAATAATAGAATTAGGCTGCAATGTCAGAGAGGAAAAGAAATTGAATATCCTACTAACATGTAGTAGTGTTTGTGTTTCCCAACAAATTAGAGGAAACAAAAAAATAATAATAATAATTTCAGGAAAATATTTAAACAACATAAATATACCTTCTCAATGTAAGAGCGAACCATGTTTTCAATGTCATGAACAATGCTTTCTGGCTGACCCTCTATAATAGTTCAATGAAAAAAGAAAGGTCAAATATTTAGTAAAAAGAAATACAACTGAAAACACACTCCAATATTTGAAGCAAATAGGAGGAAAACTCTAAGCTCACCGACAGCAACTTTAGTAAGTCCAGGAAGATCAATCAATGTCAAGTTCACAACTGCCAAAATAGAAAAGTAAGAATAACAAAACAGTAAGCTCATCACATCTCTGGATGGCGTTCATCCAAATGTAAAAAGGAAAAAATGAGTGAAAAATTTATTAGAACCCCCTATTAACAGTTGTTCATTGCAGAACAAAACATCAGTGGTCCGTTTACTAACTGGAGAATTTCTCCAGTTTTGGATAATAGAAAACAGAAAACATGTTTACTAGCACAATTTTCCATTTTGAAAACTGGAAACATTTTCCAATTTTCTAGAAAACTAGATAACTTTTAAAAACTGTTTTCTAAATGGAAAACAGGATCATCTATCATCTATTTGGATATATATCACTATAACCACATTCTCACAATTATATACTTACATATTTATTCATTACTATGATTACATTCATTATCATATTCTGTTACTTATCACCATCTTTATCTTTTACTCGCATTTACTTATATAAACATAACTTATTTGCTTACGTTTAAAGTTAAACGTTATTTACATTATACTCCATAACAATTAAAACTTGATCAATTTCATTTCAAAGAGAGACAGAGGTAGAACTAAAAAGCAGATTAGCCAACTCCGCAATACATTAAAAGATGAAGCCAAGAGTAAAGAAATTTGATTAACTTGAATGCAAAGCATTAGGTGGCAATTGAAATATTGAATTGTGCCAACTCAAAAATAGAGCAAAAGATCATACCATTAGGAGAATATATACTGAGATAAATAGGAACACTTGAAATTGCTTTAGTACGGCCTGTCTCACGATCAGTTTCATCTGAAATTTCCTTCCTCACAGCAGCTGAACAATTGTTAGATGATACTTAGCATTCAAGAACCATAAATGAGAGAAAAAAAAATCAGGAATAAGTAATCTGTCAATAAATGTTGCCTATGCATTATAGGCGACTTGGAGAAGAAAAAAAATGATCTCACATGTCACAGGCTGAGGGTTAAGTGGGTCAAATTAACACTCATCATGAGACTCACCAAAATCAGTAAACCTTTTCCTTGGAATGTGCCCAAATTCTGCATATTCTCTATTTTCATCTATGCGATGAAGCTGTAGGACAAGTGGACGACGGGTCACAATACCTGCATATTAATCAATCAATATTAAATGCATTTTTTGTCAATATGCATCCATTAGAAAAAAATCCCAGTTTATTAGGAAATTCACTTATCAATATATTGCAATTTTATTTTTGTAAACAGGATAATATTTCTTGGAATTAGTTTCCTAATTACTACCTATTCCCATGGAATATAGATCTTTAAATTGTTTCCTCATTGGCATCTAATTTTGAGTGGCCCAGCATAAACTCTACCAATCGCTTGGTCCAATCATGTGCTAAGGCTTTTTCCGTGTAGATCAAGTATGTAGGTAAAATGCTGTAAGAAATCGGCTTAATAAAGAAAGAAATGTGGTTTTCAATGATGAGAATGTATCCACCTTCCTTGGAGGTTTTATACAATTTATCAGCTGTAGATTATTGTCAACCATCAATGATTAACGGTTCAAATAATGATAAACAAAGCAGTTACAATTGGTCACAAATGCTATATTTAATTTGGATAACGTCTACCAAGTATCCGAGGACACCAAGAAATAAAATTATTCTGCCCTGTCCAAAGGGCCCCCTCAATCACATCAACTGTTATAAGTCTGCCACGTTTTCAATTACTTGATGGCCATATGAGTTTTAACTTTTAAGGTGGGAAACGGAAATCTAGTTGAGGATAGGCAAAGTAGACTTGGCACCTTTCACCTAGCTGAGAATGGGAAAAGTGGAGTTGGCATATGGATTAGGATAAGCAAAATAGACCTGGGACCTGGCCAAGGACATACAAATAAGACTTGGTTGGCACTTGGCCAAGACGCCAAGTACAAGCAAAGAAAACTCTGCACCTGGCCAAGGACAAAAAATGGACATGAAAGACACCTTACAACCATATCCAGCAACATATATAAAAATTGGATATGAAAGGCACCTTACTCTGTATCAATTTTCTAATAGGGTTTGAAAAGGAAGGAAACTTAGCATGCAGATTAAAAAGTCTCTATATGGAATTATGGATAATGGATTGAAGCAACTCCTAGAAAGTTGTTTGAGAAGTATTGAAGAAGAAGGGCTATCAGTCACAATCAAATCATTCATTATTTTTATAAGCAATCTTTCCATTTTTGTAGTGTATATATAGATGACAGTGTAGAATATGAGACACCTACAAAAGCCTAATGCTAAGCTGTAAATTGAATGTGGAAAAGACGTTGATGGTGAACTATATGAAAGATTAGTGAACAAGCTGATTTACTTGTCTTTGGTATGAGCATGATTAGCTAGTTAATGTAATCCACTACCAAACATTGTCTTTGGTATGAGCATGATTAGCTAGTTAATGTAATCCACCAAAGGAGTAAAACCTTGATGCACTCTAGAGTATTTAGGTATCTAAAATTCTAAATAAAAGGTACAATGGGAAAAGGATTCTTATTTCGAAGGGAAGATGACAGATGTTGGTAATTTATAGTGATGAGGATTGGGCGGTATTTATAAAGGTATTTGGCTAAAGAGATTACTAAGTGGGCTGAAGGTCAAAGTATAGTCCTGTCATGATAAGATCAAACATGTTGGGGCGGATCACCATTTAATAAAGTAAAGCATTGATAATAGAAGAGTGTGTTTATCGCATATGAGGTATATCCCCTACTAGGGGGGAGTACAAAGCTGATGTTCTAACTAAAAGTCAACACAAACCGAATTAAAGGACTTGGTGTGCAAGTTGAAAATGATAAAAATGTCTCGGTTTGAAAGGTAGTGTGGATAAACCATGACTTATGAAGGGTTTCAGTTTTAAATACTCTATATTTCATAAGTCATTTGTAAATAGGGATTGCTGGATAAATCATGATTCCTAGAAGTTAGTTTCAAGATTGCTGGCTATTCCTCTAATATAGGGATTTATGTATTTTGTATATTCTTTCCTTATTTGTAGGATAAACACAATACTCCTAGTGTATATGTTTTTTTTTTGGTAATTCCAAGGTTCAAACAGGAAATGAATATTTTTAATTCCTACCTGATCCACGGGGTAAAAAGTCCTTGCCAACAATGCTCTCTAGCACAGAAGACTTTCCTGAGCTCTGTACAAATGCACCAAAAAGAGAGTGATGGGTTAACATTTTACAACTAATAAGTAGATGAGCAAAACAGAGACTGAGTGCAGTAAGTTCATAATAGTGAGCAGAAATGGGTTAACAACGCAACCTCATTAAAAGTTTGATGCATATAATTACAGACTAAAATAAAGCAAAGGACAGGCAGATGGATTTGAAGAAACCAGAACATAAATAATGAACCCTAAACAATGCATGCATACCTAAAGCTGAATCGAAATCTTAGAAGATAATATTCCAAAATTGCGGTACAGGAATAGATAACAAAATGAGTATATATGTGTTGTAGACGCATAATACTGAGAGTATGCATGTACGTATATGTGTTGTGTGTAGAGAAGAGAGATCTGTGGAGACCTGGCCACCGACGACGGCGATGGAAGGTAACGCATCCCACAGAGTAGGCAAAGCACTATCCTCACCGTGATCGCCTAGCGCTGTGCAAGCTCTCTGCAATCTGTTTACCAATGAGATGAGGTTCTCCATTGTATCTGTCCAAGTAACAGATCTGCGTCGATTTGAATCCGGAACCACTAAAAACAAAAAACTACTCGGCGAGTTGACAGATCAAAATCAAATGGAGGGATTTTGAATTTCTGTACTGCAGACCGACAATCAAAATGAATCGGCCGGAAGTTTGAAGCAGTGGCAAAATTTTCTATAAGTTGGGTTTCATTTTCTGTACCTATATGTATGGCTATATATGTAACGGCAGATAGAATTCAAACGAAGAACCGCGTGAGAATCGGTGAATAAACAACACTGGCAGTGGGTGGGTTACGGCTTACGGCATAGGCCCCTCTTTTGTTTCTTCCCGTTAGGCTTTTATTTAATTATTTTTTATTTTTACCCTTTCTATCTTTTTATTTTAACTTGTTGCCTTGTAGGTTAAAAAAATTATATTTATATATGGGCATTACATGGATTATTATTGGAAGATGAAGTAAATGTTAAAAATGAGTTAAATAATACTCCTTCTGTCTCATTTTACCTGTCCTATTTACTATTCATTGGTCAAACTAACTCTTTCCTCATTACTTATTTTCTTTAGTAATTTTTTATTATTTTTAAATTTAATTTTTTGTGTTTAATAGTACTTTTAATGTAGTTTCTAAATATATAAATTTTATATATTAATGCTAAACTTAATATTATTAAAAATTGGATTAAAATAACTTCAGTCAAGCCTCGTTAAACGAATCAGACAACCATTTTGGGACGGAGGTAGTATATTTTAATTATTTTATTTAGTTGGGATTGGAATTAAAGTATGACTATTATTTTTTTAAGAACACATGAATTTAGAAAACAGTTGTAGACTTTAATCCAATTTCTTCATTAACAGATGATATAAGTTGGGATGATTGTTGTTTTGAGTTTTGCTCCCAATGCGACTGTTGGCCACTTCATAACTCTATTGTGATTATTAAGAAAGGTGCACAAAGGGAGAATTGAATTGGGGAGATGGTTCAGAAGTATTTGGCTGCATTGTTTCATATTACATGGACCACCACCTTGCTAAGATTTCCTAAAAGACGTCTAAAATTTCAGTTGTGGTAGTTTGGGTTGCGTGAAATGAATAGATGTGATGGGTTGTGGAAGATTGCAGGCAGTTGCAGTTGGGGTGTAATAATAAAATGACTTGGTTATGTGTTTTAGAACAAGTCTGAAATGATTCTCATTGTATTGTATGAGGTTGTTTATACATGAACCTTAGTGTCATGTGGATTTTTAGCAAAAAGAGTTTGTTGGTTGGTGTTGAGCTAGCCTGATTGTGCTTGGGAAATGGGAATTGAAGGGGGATATCTTGATTCCCAATTCACTTAGAATGCAATTATGCAAACCTTATCTTACACTCAAAACCCTCTTTCTTAGCCTAAACCTGCCTGCCATCACACCCTTCCTTATTAGGGAAAACAGAAAGAGCAGAGCAGTAACCACTTCCCTTGTTGCCCAATTTCTTTGCACTACCAACTCTGGCAATCTCAAATTAGTGTGCATTAGCAGCATTACATGAAAGGTTTTGTTGCAAGTGTACAACTACTAGCTTAAGGAGTATCTTTTTTTTTTTTTTTGTTTTGGTAATATTTCTTTGTTTTTGGTAAAAAGTTGCAGAATAGGTGGTAAACCTGGATCAGTGGACTAACTAGATCCGGACATTTGAACTTAGCAAACATTATCATCGGAAAATCAAGATCGTATCTTTTTCTTTCTCCTTGTCTTTTTCTTTTTCTTAGCACTCACACTTACTTAGCTTTAATTTGTGTGTCTTTGTCTGGGCTCTGGGATCCCATCCCACCCTACGTTTCTTTCTTTCTTTCTGTGTGTGTCTCACTGCAATTTTACTTTCCTCTCCGCAATCCGCAATCCGCAATCCATCTATCAATTCTTGATTAATTTCCATGTTTGATCCGTATAGATCTAAGCCTAGCCGTCGCGGCAGGACCAACTTAGCTTCATGTGTAGTCGCCACCGTTTTCTTGCTTTTTGTCGCCGCCATCATCGTCACAGTCTACTTCTTCGTCTTCAAGCCCAAGTCACCCAGAATAGCAGTCGACGCCGTGCGATTCCCCACCTTTTCCATCTCCAACGGCACCGTCAACTTCACCTTCTTACAGTACGTCACCGTCACCAATCCCAACCGCGACCAGTTCACTCACTATGACAGCTCCCTGCAGCTTAGCTATTCCGGCCAGCCCGTCGGCGTCGTATTAATTCCCGCCGGAAAGATTGACGCGGGCCGGACCCAGCACATGTCCGCCAAGTTCAATGTCCAGTCCTACCCCTTGCCGTCGGCGCTGAAGGCCGCTGGGATTGTTTCCTCCTCACAGCTGGCGGCGGCGGCTAGCGGTGGAGGAATGGGAATGGGACCCACGATGGTTATAGAGACTAGGATGAAGCTGGTGGGGAGGGTAAGAGTGCTGAAGGTGTTGACGCATAGAGTGGTGAGCAAGGTGAGATGCGGGGTGGTGATTCAAGTCAGCAGTGGATCTGTACTGGGCATCCATTGCTGAATCCTGCAGCAGCAGCCTCAGCCTCGTCTCTGCTGCATTAATGTTTATCCTTAATGTACAAGTAATTAAATCCAGCAAACACAGGGAATTAATTACTTTGCGTTTCTCCTTCTATAGATAGATACTAGATAATTGATGTAAGATTTACTGTAAGATTGAAGATCTGCAAAATGCACAAGTGTGTTGTTTATTATTTCATATTCTGTCTGCATAACAGCAGCTAGGAAAGATGGCAAACCGGGCAGCAGACTGGCAGCTCTATATTAAGGTTGAGCTAAAGAAATGTAGCCTCAAGAGATGATAAACTTGCTACCGTGCATGGAATGGAACCATTAAACTGCATCAATATTCAAGATAGCCATGCTCCCAGCTCCAAGTGTTTTCTTTAGTGCTCAATCAACTTCATCTATTTTGAGTGTTTTCTTCTATTTGCAAGCAGTTTCCTCAATTTCTTCTTTGACTTCTTACTGGAAAAAACCCAAAGAAGTGATTCTATATGTGGCACAACAAAAGTGAGCAAATACTCACTACAACTATATGCAAACACTGCAAGATGTACCAAATAATAAGTTATTCCTCAGATTGAAGAAAGGTTCAAACTTACCTGTAGGCAGACTTTCCAGTACCAAATACGCCCTTCATTAACGCCTCTATATCAACACCACGTTCACGCATTATTTTATCATGGTATATCTTACTTCCAATTTCACTGATAACTTCCTCCACCTCTTCTAACGGTTGGTCCACATTGAGCTGCAGCTGCCCTTTCCTAATTACAGTCACACCAAAACCATTTTCTTTGGCTTCCCGAAAAGCATCCTGTTTAGTGCACAGTGCCAGCAGTGATTAGAATATTAATGCCAATGCTTTTTTGTATGTAATCTATGGTTCTAGCCTTCCAACTATTCTCCTACATAAAGCAATTAAAATCTACTGTCAACCTAAAAAGAAAATGCACATGTAGTAGCATTCAGACATAAAGGGAGAAAGGAACATATGAGCTTCAGCACACCATGCACAAACTGTTTAATTCATGGTAGACATTTTCGTCAATAGATAATCTAAATATATATATTTGTTCTAATCAGGGCACTTAACTTGAAATTAAACACACTACAAGTTTACTGATCTACTTTTTCATAAAATTTGAGGAAAGGTTGGTGAAGTAATAATTGATTGATTAGTTTCTGTTTTGGTCCTTGCCAATGCACACAGGCTTTGTTTTAATACACTTGAGGGAGCTCCAACAGAAAAATCTAACAAAACATAGTAAAAGGAGCAAACAAATTTACCTTGGGCTGTTGTGCAACAACAAATGCATTTCCATTGCCAAGCATTTCCATGTGAGCCTGTATAATGTAGCAAAGATTTTTACAATCACCAGCATCCTCAAAAGCAATTACATGTTTTGGCTGAGGGTCCAATTCCAGATCAGCAGCCATTTCTAATGAATAGAACCCCACTTCCATCTCCCCTTCTTGCTTGACGTACATTTCAATACACTAGAAGAAAAACAGAAACCCAAACATTTCAGAAATCATAATTACACAGCAGTTGGTACTCAGGACATGTAAACTCAAAGAACAAGATAAAAATACATTGGGCTCTTCCTTTTAATAAAAATAAAAATCATAATTGGATTAACACGCAAAATGAGAAAGGTAATTACTTACCAGTAAATAAGGTAAATCTAGCCACCACAAGTAATCCTCTTCCTTTTCATCAGCATACTCGCGATATTTGCTCACCACAGCTTGGGGTCCAAATAGCTCCATTTCTCTTCTGACCTTGTCAAGTTTCTCTTTGATGAACTTCTTTCCCCTCTCAGGTAATTTATCGATTAGTTCACCAGCTTCTTGTATCTCTTTCTCAGTAACCCATCTATCCAAGTCCTTCCCTATATCCTTCATAACACTTTTGATTTCTGGGTCTGTTTCTGCATTGTATGACTCTAGGAACCCTTGTGACCATTTCTTTGTGTGCTGCCAATACTCTTTTCCAGATTTCTTTCCGGCTCTAGCTGAACCATCACTTCCTTCTATAATAGTCTTAGGAGCTTTTGCTGATTTATTTTCTAGCTCAGTGTTGATTTGAGAGTCTGTTGATTTGAGATGTGTCTCTTGTTTGTATTTATTCATGACAGTAGACTCTTTAGTACCTTCATCAACTGTCTTTCTCAGTTCTACAGAGCTATTGAGTAACTCATGAATTTTCTCCATGGGAGGACTTCTCCACTGAGGCATAATTTTCTGCGGTGGATCATACAAACTGATGCCATCTAGAGCAGAAGAAACTTCATCAGTAAATATCAAAACATTTTAACCAAGCACCAAGTTATAAAATAGCATTAAGATAAACTTATGACACATTTCATTTCTTCATTTTATTAATTTATCAAGAGATAAAAATGACGTAAAATATTCATGCAAAAGTTTGCTACCTGTTCCATAATCAAGGTTTTCAATGTTTGTGTGCAGCCATTCATGCAAATCCAAAAGTTGCTTGTTCTCTTGTTCAACTTTCTTCTCTAGGCCATCAAAGAATGCAAGTTTATCTTCATTACTCATTTGGAAAAATGGATCTTTTCCAGCCAGCTCATTTTCTCGAACCTTAAATACAATTTCTTTGAGCCTTTCATCTCTCATCCATTCAAGTTCACCACCATATTTACTAGTCTCAAGGTGAAGGTGCTTTGTCTTTGCATCCAACTCTTCGCTAGGTTTGTCCTTTGCAACCAAGTAATTATCCCTAAAGCCCATATGCATCTTCTTAATTACTGGCTCAAGTACATGAAAATTCTTTTCCAACCAATTCTCCTTATTTACCAATGGAGCTGTCTCTTGGCTTCTGTCATTTCTGTTACGATCAGAGTGAGTTTCAGGAATGTTCAAATCTGCTACCCCTTTTTTGACATCTTCTGGGATTTCCATTGCTGGAAAAGATGGCACATTGGTGAAACTGGAATCTTGACAAGTAGTTGATGCTTCAAGCAAAATGGAAGGTGATATGATTTTGTTGTTATCATCCTGGTCTGACCTACTCTCACTGTCTGTTGCTCTTATAGGCAACGCTAAATCAGCCAGCCTATTCACAGAACTTTCACAGTGGCCTCCATCGTGTGAGCTCAAGTCAAGGTCACCAGAATCAACTGCCTTGCTGCCTTGTACAGCTACATAATTGTTATCAATTGGAAGAGATTTCTTCCTTTTGCAACTAGCATCTTCCAAGAACTCATGGGAATCATGAGATTTCTGGTTCACACAGCCAGCAGTTTTCTTTTCCATTAAATTGGTAGATAGGGTATCAGCCTGCTCAACACTGGTGACTATGCTCTCTTGGATAACAGATTTCTTTCTTTTGCAATTAGAATCTTTCAAGAACTCACTCGAGTCATCAGATTTCTGGTTCACATGGCCAACGCCTTTCTTTTCCATTAAATTGGTAGATGATGTATCAACTTTTTTGACACTTGCAACTATGCTCTCTTGGTTTTCTTTACATTTATTGGTTTTCCTAGAGAGGTATTCTCTAGCTTCCTTCACTGACATTATGATCCTTGACTTTGTTTTCATATAATTTTTGCGTGGCTTGCTTGATAGGCCACCTGGCATGGCAGATTGTTCAGTTATCCCATTGACATTATTCAACAAGCTTGCATCATGCACCAAATCACTTTGATTTTCTGTAGAACTTAAAGAATCAGTGGGACTCTTTGCAGTTACACAACTCAAGACTCTAGCATCATTTTCAATACTATCAAGAGGTGTTGGTTCTGTAGTTTTTCTCAGATCTCGGGTATCTCCACTGTATTCATTAAGGTCCATTTGAGAACCAAGACTCCGTAAGTGAGGTTGCTCTACCACATCATTTTCATTGGAGAATGCATCAAAGGTATCAGAATCAGCTACATCATCATTAGGCAAATTATCTTTTTCTTCCAATTCTCTTGCACGCCTTGCCATCTCTTTAATTTCCTGAATCTTATAATCAAATTGTGTATCTCCAATCTGCTGGCTGCTTGGATATTCTGGCAATGCTGGTTTATTATGTGACTCCCTAGTTTTCATTATACTACTCATGAGTTTTTCCTTATTAAACTGGGGCCTCTCAATAGAAAAGTTGGTGTTATGCTCTGTGGACTCCTGGACAACTTCTACACTACCTTTCACATCCTTCTCCTTCTTCATTCTAGCTTCCCTCTTTCTCCTCAGCATTTCGTTCTCTAATCTTGTGTAGCCCTGTTCATTGTTCCAAGCTCCAAACAACATCTTCAGACCCCACATCGCAATTAAACCACACAATACTGCAATCCCAGTCTGAGGTAGCATTTTATAGGAACTTGGATTTAGACTAAAACCACTTATTCCCTTTAGGACATTATCTAACTTTGCCTCATCAGAAATCAAAAACTTTGTAACTGAACTATTTGTAGGAATTAGGTTGTTCCCAAATTCCATTTCTCTGGCTAACGACTTGGCAAAAGAAACTTTTTCATTAACTTCACTTATATCATCAACTGCAGCATCCCTAAACACTGCTGGTTGAACTTTACTTCTTCTGAAAATTTCATCCTCATTTACAACTACCCTTTCAACCTTACCCCCGGAATCCTGATAAACTGTGAATATGGTACCAGTCCCAACGCCCCAAAACTCTGTGTCCTTCTTATACTGCTGAACCCAATTCTCTAATTTATTCCACATGACGGACTCGCCAAAAGGCCTTGATAGCTTAATATCACGCGACTTGGTGGAATATTGAGCAATCTCAGAATCAAAATCATGTAATTTCGAATTTTGATCAAAATTTTCATAGTCCTGCTGAACACTTTGAGAAAAGGGAGCAGAAATTACAGAATTGCCACTCACCTCCTGTTGTTGCCGTAGTTGTTGATTTTCAAGGATCTTTCTCCTGAGATGATTCTGGCGGTTCGAGCGTCGGGAAAAATGAGCTGAAATTATGAATCTTGAGGGGGAGGAAATTTGGGAGAATAGGGGAAATTTTTTAGATTTCGAAAAGGTGATTCTTGAGGAGTTGTTGGTTGATAAGGAAGAAAATGGAAGTGAACGAAAGATAGGGTGTGTGGTTGAAACTGTGGAATTTAGAAGTTCCATGAGTGAAGAGGAAAGCTCGCGATGCGAGGTATGAAATGAAGTAGAGAAATGCAGAGAGAGAGGAATAAGCTTTGCTTAAACCCCGACAAAGACTCTCGCTGCTGCTGAAGGGTTTATAGCAGTTATGTACTTTTGCGTTTATCTTCTGTAGCGCTCCTCATTTTAGTTTAATTTTAATTTTTTTTATAAAAATTATGTTTCACCCTCGTCCATCGACCACAGTAGTAATGGATTGCATCTGGACTGGAGCTCAGCTGATCTAATCTACTGGAACGGATAAGCTGAGCTTCAAAATTGAAATTATACAGGCCTGTTTGGTAAATGACTGTTGGCTGTTTGACTGATTATAGAAAGTTGTTTGATAAATTAGCTGTTAGCTGATAATTGTTTGGTATAATTTATTTTCTCAAAAAACTAATTGAAAATGCTAGCCTTTTGAATTTTAGTATTTTGAAATTACAAAAAGCTTTTTAACCAAACAACAACTAATAGTGATTAAATAAGCCAAAATTGACTGATAGGCTGATTATTTACCAAACAGGGCCACACTCTTTCCAAGTGTTAATGTCATCATGGCATGGACTAACTCCACTAACCTCAATTGCCAAAATGCCAATGAAACTTGAATAAAAACATCAAAACATTGTCTAAAGTCTAAACCAATTTACAATTTGCTGAACTAAAGCCAAAAAGGGAATTTGAAGAAAAGAAGGGGAAAATTCAATACATCAAAACCACTTTCCATCTCAATGTACATTCGGTTAAAAGACTGAAAAGTATGTATATATATGCACACAAATAACATTAAGCAACCTCTGAAAACAGCTGCAATTCAAATCAATGCCACATTAGGTGAGTGCATGTGACAGAGAATCCTCATTTCTCTACCACTGGTTTGGAAAAGCTTCTCGGAAATTTGCTTCCTCTGCTGCCGTCAACTGTCTTTGTGTAGCATCTCTTGCCCGCGAGTTCAGAAGCTTCTGAGCTAATCTGTCTTTAACGGTTTCTTTCTTTTTCAACATAGATGCAAGGGTTTCTTTCTTGTTTCTTGCAGAATATTTTGTCCCATTGGTTGTATGCTGATCTTCTCCAGCATAAGAATACGACGAAGATGCAATTGCAGCATCACGAAGAACAGCTTCATTGTGTTCTCGTACCTTTGCAAGCTTTGCTCGCTTCAAATTCTGCCTCTCGTGTTCTCTCTGCTTTGCTTCACCTTTATCCCTCTCTCGAACATTCTTCACAGCTTGTCTGGCCAATTGCTCCACCAAGTTATCATCAGCATGAGTCATATCTCCCATTGAAGGGCAATGACTGATGGCATTTCCTTTGTCTTCTGTTTCTGATAATGTCTCTTCTGTCGATGGGCCTTGAAGAATTGGCTTTCCTTCATCATCTCGAGGAATTATCAGTCCATGAAATGGACAAGCTCTCAAGTCTCTCCTCTGACAAAGTCCACCTTTCCTCAAAGGGGCACGGCATGGTTGGATTTCAACAGGATCTTCTCTATAAACAGTCATATGCAAATTCAACTCTGCAATTTTTTCTGCAGGAATAACAGCATCAGGGTCTACCCTACCCCAGTGTCCATCAAGATCCAAACCCCTTTGGTTAGCCAAGGCATCCCGCTTTGAGCCCCAGTTGTCCAAGAAAGAGCTCCAGTCCAAAACTGGAGCATTATCTAAAAGCTCACTACGTAATGGATTTGATTCACCACCAGTGTCTTTTTTGACCTTGAAGGTTCGATTTCCCTTGGGACATCTATCACTGCCTTCAGTAGCACTAGCTTCACATCTCACCTCACTGGGATTTGAAGCCAAAGCACGGCCATCATCATTGTTTTGTGTCCCAACAGGTTTTCTACTCTCAAATGATCCAACATTACCATCTTCCCAGATGACTTCTTCCTCAAAACAGGTAGTTTTTGAAAGAGTGCAACCTGAGGCTTCACATTTTGCTTTTACTGATTTGAGGTGATTTCGAATATCAATAAAGTCCTTCAGCGTGGAGTCCCTAAACCTGGTGTCTTCTGTTTCCACTCTTATGAGAACTGATATCCATTCTTGCACAGCAACTATATGTTTGGTCATTAGAACCCTATACAGTTCCCTCAGTGCATCAAAAACAACCTTATTGTCAGTATTCTCCCTAACCTTTTCCCCTTCTTTCAAAGAGTCATGGCGAAGTTGTCTGAGTTCGGAGTTGCGGAACTCTTCAATGTCTTCATCATCTAACGGAACCAATGGTATATCCTCTTCATCCTTGGTGTTAAGAATGTTTAAACACTCGCAAATTTCATCAGTTGTTGACTGAATCTCATCTTTGATTGAAGCAAGATTGTCCTTCAAAGTTTGAAGCTTCTTCAGCAAAATATCCTTTGTCCTCAACTCTCTTTCTCTTCTCTCGTGCTGGATGCGCAATGCATTTGCTTGGAGATTGGGAAATTGAAACCTAAGCGTATTTTTGAGATAATCATACCCCAACCTAAGCTGCCTGTAGTGAATTCCAAATGAGGTGTTCCATTTTTCCAAGAACTCAATGGCCTTGGAACGCAAAACAGATGCAACAGAAGCAGGGGCAGGGAGGGGTAGGTTCCTTCTGAATCCTACACTCAAGGTTAATAAGTGATCTAAATTCTCAACAAGTATAGCCCGGAAAAGCTTTGACCTCATGAAGAGTTCATCTATAATCAAAAGGGAGAGATACCTAACCTGCAAAAGATAAGAAGGAAAATGAAATTTCATATGTATAGCATAAGGTTTGAGTGCAGAAGCGTTATTGTTTCTCAATAAAAAGGTGGG
>CM008342.1:88096-100312 GCA_002525835.2 Ipomoea batatas | reverse complement strand
ATATATGTATATTGATTACCACAAAGGTGGAGAAGATAATAATCGAATGAATGCCAAAGACAGCTCATATTTACGGGCCTGAATACAACGAGACTCCAAGAAGTGAGTACTGTTGCAGCTCGCAAGCATTCTCACCAGAGGTTGAATTTTGGTACAGGCTAGAGTCCTTTCACATAGTCTATTGTAACACTTCAATATGATGGCCACTATGATGGAATCCTTGTTCATGCATGTTTCAAGTCCCTTTTACTGTAACCAGCCTTACAGAACCATCTCCACCACAAGAAACAAAACCATGAGAAACAATTTGAATATCTGTAACACCAGCCTGCAAAATTACAGTAACCATACCTTTAGCTCTAACACATGCATAAAAAACATGCTTCCTAGTTCAAGCATTGTAAATACACATATCTAACAATTTTCAGTTGACTTCACCAGTATTAAAAATTTACCCGAACAACGCCACCAAATCCACGGGAGGTTGGTTGCAAAAAGGTGTGTCTTTCATGCAATTTTGGCCAATGAAATACTAGTCTCGCCCACTTTGCATCCCAAAGTTTTACATCTCCGTCCTTGCTTCCCGTCAAGAAAAAACTAGTGTTCGGAATAGTACATATTTTGGTGACACTCCCTTCAGAAGGATTTGGGAAGTTGAGTAGTTAGAGTTGCATACAGCTACAATTATTAAAAATAATTTATACTCAGCAGCAATCGTACAAGTAGTATTGTAGCAAGTACCTGTGTGGGCCTTTGGTATATACCATAGCATACCATTCCGGTTCTGATCACCAGTTTTCTTCTGCATGTCTACTGTGGAATGGAGATTCTGTTCACTGGTATCACAATGCTTATGTTTCTTTGTCCTTCCTGTTGCTATGTAGCGGAAATCGTGGAGTCCAACATCACCACTTTTTCCCCCAGTCACAATAAGTGGCGAAATTGAGCCACTTCCTATATCATTATCAAATATAGACAGAGAGCGTGCACCACCTGGAACATCCACAAGAAACTATTTCAGTTCAAACTGTGCACCAAAAATTATTCCAGAATGATGACTTAAGTTGCCACCCATACTACCTTGCACATACAGAATATAGATTGGCTCCTGCTATGAAGCAAAATAGTTGCTTTAAAGAGTATGTGATTATTGATTGGTTTGGTAAAAGGTTTCTAAAATCAATAGTTTCTGTGGCGGCAATGACTGATGAGTATTTGGTCCTTGTACTTTAACATTTATAGGAACTATAAAACAATTAAAGGATTGCATCAGTTCTACACTGCAGCTCTCAAAACAGATGTTCGGTGTGCAGCAAGGATGAGATGGAAAGTATGGATCATTTTTATCAAGTAGATAAAAAGAATGGAAACAAACCTTCATGGCACATTATGGAAGCTTGAGATGTAGCTGGAGGAGCTAGTGTATCCCATACAACAACATTAATCCCACTGGAGCTATATCCCGCGGCAGCTATTATAGAACCACTAGAAGTAACATAAGTAACATCCCTACAGTCAGAAGTCAGAAGTTACAACAGGAAAGATAAACCTTGCAAATTAGCATCATCCCTAGCTGGAAAGACATAGAAAGCATGCAAAAGAACTTGGCCTAGAACCTATTTTCTTGACAGCAAGAAATTATTCAGTTTAATAAAGAAAAACTAGAGTAAAATGAAAAAGTACATGAACTAACAAAAGCCTCAATGAGACGAAGAGCGGTGTTCAAATAGTTTTAAGCAACATACGATGTATAGTTGTTAAAGCAGATAGAAGATTCAGTTGGATGAATGTTACTCCTTCCTCCAACTTCAAGTTGCCATGTGGACACAGTACCATCTGATGCAGCAGTCGCAAACCGGTGACCACAATGGTCAAACTGCACAGAAGATATAGAGGCAAGGGCATAGGGTGGAGGGACATTTGTAGCAGGAAGCACTCCATACGTAGCAGTAGCTCTGTCCATGCCAAACTGTTGATATCATTAATTCTCTTTAGTCCCATTTAGTTTAAGAAAAAAATACCAACAGTAAACTCCAGCTGGAAATAAATTTTAGATGTAAAGAACAATAGAAGTAAAGGTTATTTAAAATAAATTTTATGCTACAAAAAAAAATGTAGGGCAGACAAGACTAACCTCCCATAAATATACATGGGTATTGCTAGAACCAACCAAGAACAATGGTCTTGAAGGGTGAGTTGATAATGCCCTTGTTCTAACATTCTCCACTGTGGCAGGAGGGTCAACACACTCATCAAAATCTTCTTGAATTCCCCAACCAAGGCCAGAACTAATACCAGCATAGCCTGGAACTCCAAATGTTCCACTGCCTGTAAAATCTTTCCCAGGTCTTGTCAACAAACCTACATCTATTGTTGCTCCACCAAGTCCCAGGACTGTCCCTTTCTTACCCAGCCCAACTTCAGGAGAAACACTAGTGGGAATCGGTGTAGCTTCAGATCCAGCCCAGCCATTACACGGCCAGTCAGCGTCTGCCCAGACATAATCAGATTTTTCTTCGTAAGGCAGTCCATCCTCCCAATTAAAGAATAGAATGCCCTGTATTAAAGAGAGTATCAATGGTAACCCAAAACTACTAGAGTTAAATAATGCATATATATATATATATATATATAATTTTTTTTTTTTTTGCTAAATCATAAAAAAAATGTTTTGAATACTTATTTTTCAAAGATTAAAACAAGAAGCTTGTTATATTGCAGTTGAAATGTTTTCCAGTAACATGAGAAGCCAATGGTGCAGTGAAACTGTGAAAACCTAAATATAAATATTGGAGCTTTCAAAAGATGCTCAGGAC
The DNA here is from genome assembly GCA_002525835.2 of Ipomoea batatas. Lineage (NCBI taxonomy): Eukaryota > Viridiplantae > Streptophyta > Magnoliopsida > Solanales > Convolvulaceae > Ipomoea > Ipomoea batatas. The sequence continues at coordinate 97,496 of CM008342.1, read as the reverse complement.
AATACACAAACAAATTCAACACTCTCACCTTCCGATTGCTAGCTAGAGCTACTTGACATTGGTCAATGGAGTTGATGCACAAAGCCTGCAAAATATATGACTCGAAATAATCATACAAAGACAGAATACTGAGACTTCGGTGTCAACAGTTATGATCAATTTTCGGAAAGAATTGTTTGGGATGAAGAGTCACCTCTAGGAGTTCTCCATTTCTTCTACAAATTTCTTTAGCATTATTGAAAGGCAAAACCTTTTTTGGATGATCTGCATATTTTCCACTCAAACTCAGGAAGGGATGATCATTAGGGGACAGGCATGCAAGAGGAGATCCAGCAGCACTACTAGGACTATCAAGCCTGTCTTCTTTATCACAAGTTTCCTCAGATTCACACTCTCTTATAATAACTGGATACACGTCATACCACCCATTCAAGGACTTTTGCTTAATATGCTGCAACAACTCTGCATTCTCTTGCAAAAAGTTTCCATTAACTTCACAAATCTCAGAACAGATACTCCAAAACATTTTTGAAGCTGATAATTCATCTTCATTAGAAAGAACCTCCGCATTATCAATAATATGATCCAAATTCTTAGCTGGATTTCTGTATTGGGGCCACAAATGAGCACTTCTTCTTGATACCCTCAGCAGCAGGAATGATGCAAGTTGTTTTGCACAATAAGCAGAAATGTGTCCACATGTGACCTTCAGTAATCTAGCGAGTACTGCACCCAGCTCAATCTGGTAGGGCATATTACCTCCATGGATTATTGAAGATGATGCTTTTTGGAGTGTGTTATGGGATTCAAATAAACAGTCTCTAGATTCCAGTGATATCAAATTTAGCTGATATTCCAGAATATTAGACACAGTTCCCCACAAAGAGAGACACAGGTTTTGCGGCCCCTTTCCTTCTGGAACTGATGGCAATAGATCTCCAAACTGTTTATACAATTGCCTCTCATTGATATGAAGAGATGCTACATCAATAACTGGGGTATCATGAGCCAAGATTTCCAAGTTCTGGTAAAGGGTTTCCCGGAGATCCTTCATATTGATCTCATGTGAAGCATGCCTTTTGTCACATACAATTACAAGAGGGTTCAAAACCATAGTAAGACCTCTGAAATTTCTTTGAATCCAAAATGATGAAAAGTATAAGAAGAACTCAAATAAATCAAGAATAGTAAAAGGATTTCTTTTGAAGTCCTGCTGAAAGGAAGCAGAAAACAACACCATCATGTCTCTAACATACCGCAATGACCAAATGAAACTCCACTTGTAAAACTTCAAAGGTTGAACCAAACCAAATCCATGTTCACTGACCACATCACCTATCATTGAACATGGTTCTAGATACAAATAACTCATACCACACACTATGATGTACCTAGAAAGTGAATGCAATACTTCTTCGGCAACCTTCAGAAGTAGTTCAGGAAGAGGACAGAGAAAGCAAATATCAAGTCTTCCTTGTTCTTGTGAGGTGTACTTGCTAGTGTAATCTTGTAACAGACTATATCCAATGTGCTCCAAACTATTGTTGCTGAGGGACAAAAAAATCTGTACAAAAAGTTGCAAGATGAAAACAAATCAGTTCCAAAAACACAGTGATCAAGCACAACGTCAGTGGCAAAAATAAGTATATAGTTATATACCATGTTCATAAGATCAATAGGAACCATAGAATACTTCTGCTGAAAGCATGAAACTGTTTCCTTTAATTCATCTTGGAAAATATTAAGTAATCTCTTGCAGCCTTGATACTCAGACTCGGTGTATGTATGTGCCTGAAGATGCATGATATTGATGTCCACCCAGCATGGATGTTTTCTCAACAACTTGGATATGTACTGCATAGCCAAATCTAGTCTTGAATGTGAAGCTACATCAAAAGCCACACCAACTGATATCCAGTTTGATGAACTCTTATTTACTAACACTCCCAAGATAGTAGCATTAAAAAGTTCAGAGTCTGCATTGTGTGGTATACTTCCTTGAGTTGAATTACCAAAGATGCTGACTGAAGAAGAAAGGCACTCCAATGCTTCAAGCTTATAATGGAAAAAGTACAGAAGCCATTAAATAATTCTCAACAAGAACCCCATTGATATCTTGAGAGTATAAGCTTTAGAGAATAAAAAAATAAAGAAAAAGAAAATAAATCCACAAACAGATTACTATACAAAATATTTTGTATTATTCTGCAGTAGGGGCATAAGGCATTCTTCAGTCCCAATTTCAAAAAAAAAATAAACACAGATCCATAGTTCATAGCCTCAGAGAGGAAGGTCAAGTAATCTAGAAAGTTGGAAATATTCACCCATTCCAATAGAAACCCAAAAGCATAAACTCAAATGCTAGCAAAATCCCATTTCAAAATTGCAAGTATTGGGCAAAACAGTAAGAAATGTGAACTTACAGGTAGACCACATCTACTTAAGGCAGTAGCACACATCAAAATTGCCCATCTACCCAAGACTGCAGCATTTTTCTCACCAACAGCATTTCTCATACTAGTCTTCATTGTTAACATTAGGCAGTACTGTCCAATGCTTGGATCTAAAAAAGCATCTTGGTGTGAGGAGAGGACATGCTTATTGAGAAACGGCTCAGTTTGGATGGCAAGCATTCTCTGGTAAGATTGTGAATAATTTCCTAATACCCACTGCAAATGAAAAAGAGTTTGTATATGCATTCATCATTCGGCAAAACAAGAGGAAAAAAAAAAAAGAAAGAAAGAAAGAAAGAAAACCTTTGAAACAAAACTGAATTCATAGATCAATTACCTCCAGCAAACTGGCAAGCCAGTAATCACCTTTTGCAACTGCGGATGGAAGAAGGAATTTTGTTACAATATAACGCTCTAATGGTCCACCATACCCTTCAACAAGATGACAGATTACAAGTGCAAGCTGTTCATCCCTGAGGTTCTTCACACACACAGTGACAGCAGAGGTCGTATCACCTCCAAGCAAAAAGAATGCAACTGCAAGTTCCAGTTCATGTTTGCCCAACAAAACATATGCATTTTTCAGAGCTGCTGCCTTATTTTTATCCTCCTGAAAGATCAGGTTATTAAGACTATTTATTGGAGTAAATAATGAGCATGTATGCGAGATAATGTACGTAAATGAACGCTAATAACTAAATCATTCATGGAGATTAAAATAAGGACATATCACAAAGTAAATCGCATTATGCATAACAAGGCTCAGTTATCCAAACAGCACCACATGCAATAAGAAAGCATCTCATTCATTAGACTGCTTATAGTATAAAGTCATCTTGAACTCATAAATAGTCAAGATACATATATTAATCAGGGAAGAGAGAGAGAGAGAAGAGAGGGGGACAAATGGAAGACGATTGATAAGGCAAGATAAATGCACTTGCTCGGGTTATCCCAAAGTTTGGTTTTGGAAAGCTAGACTGAAATTACTGATACCGCATAAATTTCAGAAGACATGCAACAAAAGCACAACCAAAAACTATATAAACTGAAACTAGAAAACATACAAAGTTTAGAGGATAAAAAATCTAAAATTCAGAAAAATGTATCTATAAGATAAATTTATAAGAGTTCAAATGAAAGTGTTATAAGTTACTAAACTGTTTGGGGGAATTATGTTTGTTTAGAATGGCTATAAACAAATTAACAAAAGGAGTCTACACAGTACCTGAAAATTGCGGGAAAGAAAGCCCACCAACGGCCTGTCCTTTTCATCTTTGCTAATTTTGAAAAGACCTGTTAAAACTTGAATTCTATTCAAGGCAATGTAAAGAAGTGCACATGCCCTGGGATCTCTATTTTTCAAATATTGCTGTCTTGCCAGCTTCTCCATCTACAAAAGGAAAAAATAAGAAAAATAAAATAGTGTAAACAGAATCTGATAATACCAACAAACATTATCCTCTGCCTTCTTTCTTCTCATTGTATATCTAAAGGAAACAGAATTTTGTTTTGCAGAAAAACATTTTACAAAGATAAGCTAAAAATTATTGTCTTGCAAAAATGTGTTAGCATCCTTCCATTTAAAGAACCATGTCAAAGATGAACTTGTATCTTCTCAAGTGCCTAAAAGGTACACTGCTAATCAGCTACTGGACTTCATATATGGAAAATACAGATTCAAATATGGTGATCCACATCTAAGAGCTCATATCTTAAAAAAGAACCAAAGATGAGTGCATGATATCATGCTTAAATACTCTAATGCTGATCTTGCAAAGAGAACATGATGAGAAACAAAGAAGAATGATACAAGAGGACAACAAAGCAGTCACAGTACCTAAAAGGTTCTTGTACTATAACATTTTTTTTCAATTTAGTTCATCTACTTGAATATGCCCCTGTACTTTAACATTTGATAAAATTGAGGACAAAAGTTAGCATTGTTAATTTAAACCATTAATTTAGTTATGTGGCAGTAACGTCAGCATTGCCACGTCAAAGTATACTAACATGTTAATTGCCTTGTCAGGTTTTTATATTTTGAATAATAGAAAACCGTAGTCCTATTCCTAGTAGTACACTTGGTTTCCTAATCTTAGTGGGACTGGGCATAGCCAAATGTTCCTATAAATATAGGATATTTGTATAGTTCAGCATAAGTAAAAGGACTAAACTGAACAAAATGGAATAATACAAGGACCTCTTGAATGCTTTAACCCAACAAAGCACATGAAACCAAAATTGCAAATGTAGTATTTAACTTTCTTTTCAAACAAGTAACAACACACAAAGAGACAGGAAGTAATAACAGCCCTAGGTCCAGATGATGCAAAGACTTGCATAGTTATGTCAGAGTATAACAGGTGTCTAGCTTCTACAAAGAAATAACTAAACTGTAGCATACTAAAAATTTCACCAGGAAATAAAATAATAGAATTTTTAATTAGATTCATGAATACCTTTGATCTTAGTTGTGAGGCATTTGTATACCAAAACCCAATTCCTATATCATGCATCTCTTGCCAAGAAGGTTCATTAGATAAGAGAGAATCAAATAAAGTCTCCTGGCAATCAGAGTGAAAAGCCCAACCAACCAATGCTGACTGAATATCCAGCTCTCCTACCAATGGCACCCTATGAAATCTTTCAACAAAATATAGCTGCTGAAACCTCACTGCAACCCAAAACCTGAGTAAAATAAATAAAGGAAACTGCATCAAATTAATTGGACAAGACTAGGATCAACACAAGGTGTACCACAAAAATGAAGGGCCAAAATTAATTGGAAAGAGATGTGTTAACTGTAAAGCAAAAATGCAAACACAGGTATTATTATGACAAACAAACTAGTAAAAAGGAAATTCATGATTGAACAATGTAAGCTCAATGGACTCTGTAGCAGAAAAAGAACTGAACTTAATACCTTCGACCTGGTTCATCAAGACTTCCATAAGCAGCAGACTGTGAATTGCTAACTTCTTGCAGAAGATTTATAGCAGCACGACTATGCATCATTTCAGTGTCAGACATGATTGAACACTTTGATAGTTTATCAAAGGCTTCAATAAAGCCAGAAATTTCAGATCTTGTTGGGGCAGTATATAATGCACCATGACCCAAATTAGAGGCATATTGATATGATCCTTTCAGGGCCTCTGTAGATGCAATATCCCCATTCCATTGGAATGACTTATCGGCAGATCTTTGCAACACACGTCCTTCAAGATAGTTTGACAATGGAACAGGTAATGTGAAACAATTGAAATTTTGAGAGCAAAATATCTTTGCAGATGTGTTAGAACTAAAGTGTTCAGTAAGACACTTCAGACCTACATAAGGGCGCTTCCAATTACCTAAAAGCATTGTGAATAGCATGTTCAAAATCGAATGCAATATCGCCTGTATGGTAAGGAAGATGGATGGACAAAATGAAACAGGAAAAAGAAAATAGACCAATTTTAAAATACCTGAAAGTAAGTTTGTCAGAAGTGCCTCTGGGTGAATGACAGGGATTGATCCTCCCAACATTTCTGTTAACTCTAGTATGCTCCAAATGCCAATATTTATGAATAAGTTACACTCCTTTTCAGATCTTTTGACATTCATGACAGGGATAATTTCATGTATCATGTTCATCTTCATGGGGGAAGTAGAAGGGCATTGTCCAAAATTATCAAAACCCTCAATTGCTGAACCTGGCAAAATTTTATCTGAATCATTACAGCAAGGGTAAGCATCCCCATAGATTTTTCCGCAAAACTTGGACAGGGTTTTACTATCCTCCAAAAATAACAACCTACTATAGAGAGATAAATACTCATCATGAGCAACCACTATTGTGGCTCTGGACCCCCAAAAAAAGTCACGAATGATGGCTTTAGTATGAGATTCAGCAACACAAACCCAGATGCTTCCCTCTAAAGATTTTTCTGGCTTCAAAATATAATGGCCTCCGCTGCGTCTTTGAGCATACACCTGCAACTTATTGCTCGTACAAACCCCCAATAAAAACTGACCATTTCCCATTGTCAACCAATTTAATGCAACTACTTCTGCATCAAAAGACAAAGTGTCCTCTAGAATGAAGCTACCTTCATCCATAAGGTGCACGCATTCCCATATTTGAAGATTACTAGAAGTAGTTGCCTCATCTGCTTTGGAGATTGTTGCAATCTTCCGACCACAAGAACTTGAAGATATTCCAAGAACAGGACCATGATGTGTATAAAGCATACCAACAAGATCCCACTGTGAATTCAAAATGGTAGCCGGCATGCTTCTCCATAATTTCAAACTGCCATCACTGTAACCAGTGGCCATGTGATAAGTGAAATGGTTACTGGACTTCTCATAAGCAGAACCCTGCAGCTCTCTCAAAACAGAATTAGTTGGACAAACTACTTGGAAGCTAGATGCTAGGTCATGGTTGTATGGAGAAGGGAATTGTGATGAATAAGGTTCAACAGAGACACAATATGTTTTGCTGCAAAAACTACTTTTGAATTTGCACAAACTACTTTCAATATTATTTGGCTTCTCAAGACTGCAGTCACAAGAGACACTGGACGAATCATACTGGTGGATGCTAATTTTCCATGAAAAAGCCTGGAAGGCACACTTCCACACGGACAATAGTAATAAATTATTATAAACAGAGGTTTCATTGTAAGTAGAAGGCAAAGATATTGAACAGACACTGTTTGGCCCCTCTTCATGGCCTTCATTGTGAAAGGGCACAGTGCATACATTGTGACATAATAATTTCTGTTCTTCATTTTTTGAAGTTGTGACAATAAAGAAATCTACACCTTTAGCATGTCCTACAAAAAGAATCCATTCTTCATTTGAAATTGCAGGTCCCCACCTCAAGCAAGAGTACCTTGAGTGGGAATGCAAAGCAAAATGTTTTCCATAAAATTTCCAAGAGGGATTTAAAGTTGGCATGGCACTATCCGAAGTAGCAGAAAATGACCAAAATTGAAGCATTCCATTTGCATTGAGAGAGGCTGCAAGTTCAACTTCAGAATATGGATGAACTGCAACTTGTAAAATTTTATCACTGTGATTGTCAACATCCAAAATTCCTCTAGAATAAAATGATAAGAACCTATCATTCTGGCATTTATTTGAAGACCCCTGTTCTTCAATACTTGATTTTGAAGATCCTTCTTCCCTAACAGTTGATCTTGAAGAATATAAATGTAACCAGGCTAGAGAGTTGCAAGGTAATAGCTCAATCCAAGAACAAATTATTGGTGGTCCAAAGACCTGATTCCTTGTGATAAAAACATCATTAAGTGGCAATCTTTTTGAATCCACTTTAGGATAGTTGAGTTCTTTACTATTCCATAAAGTAATCCTTGGAAATCTCACTGGAGCAAAATCATCAAGACAGTGGACAGTCCAAAGAGTCAATGTTATTTGAGGACCATGAGCAATTAACCATTCACACTTACCAACCTTGTCATGCTGGTATTCCTCAAGAGAAGAATAATAGTTAGTTTCTTCTCTAATCTTAATTACACCATCAATATCTGTCGCCCATCTTACAAATATATCAACGCCCAGTTTTCCACTCAATGACTGATTTACCTCAACCACAGCAACCACCCGAAAAGATAATCTAGTAACCTTGCGATCATTTTCTTTGAAGACTTTTTTTACCCTTCCATCATCAATCTCACTCCACAATCTTACAGCACCATCCAGACAACAAGTTAACAACAGTGACCTCTTGAAACTTCTGTCCTCTTTACTTGGCTCTCGTAATGCAGATGGCCTCCATTGGATCATAGAAACAGGCTGAGAATGAGGTAGCATAGCATGTTCAAGCCGTGAATCTCTATCTCCTTGACAAACTAATACACATTTTTTACTCTTGCAGATAGGAGAACTCAAATCATCAACTTGCAATCTATGCAGAGGTGCTGTTGCCAAAGGTCCTTCAATTGACCAGGTGGCTGAAACTAGCATTTGAGGCAATTCTGGTTTAAACTTCCAAGCAATTTCCCAGGACCTCTCCTTTTTTCGCCATAAGACAACCTCCATGCCAACTGAGACTATGCCATCTCCAGATCCTGTCCATTTGAGTGCATCCACCTTTGTAGATTGTACCAGCACTGTAGTCTGGCCCCAACAAAAAGAACCTGGATATGAGTGAATAAGTTTTTAATTCAAGAGGGAGGGGGGGAGAGAGAAAACTGTAACAACTTATGATGCAGTTCAGCATCAGCAATGATTCTTATGGGTATTATAAAGAGAGACAATTGAAGTTCTAAAGGAATGTTATTATTTCATAAAGTGCATGAATTACAAAATAAAATGGTTTACACTGTACGAAGTACTAAGCATCTAAAAGAAAGAGACGCAGGCAGCAGGCCATGATGTGTAAAACTATTTCGACTATGATATAAAAGTTCGCACTGCGTATGCATATGTTGGCAGTGGCACCTCATCTAGTTCAGCAAGGTAAACATAAATCAAATGAAAAAGAGAGTAACCAAGTCCTACGTGATTTTAGCAGCCCAACTAATAATTTGAGCAACTTCTATGTGCTATTAATGGACATATTAATCCTATTCATATACATTCATTCACTGTCAACTCAGAGAACGTAAATGTGCAAGCAAATCCAGTGAAGGGAACAGTATAGTAATATTTATCTAAAACTTACTATAAGAAGTATCTGGACGGAACGAAAACAACCCAATACAATTATCCAAAGCGGCAGCAAGGTCGCCAGTGGAAGGAGTAACTGGCGACCAGGCGACGGCGGAAACAGTGCCAGTGCCGTCCGCTGAGAGCTCGAAGACTTGGCGTAAAATGGCGCCAATTACAGTTTCTCTCTCTGACAGAGGGTTGGGGAAATGAGTGATGATGAGAAGAGAAGAAGCACCGTAAGCAATCCATGAATAGCCAGCAAAGTCCGGTAACCAGTCGATTGC
>CM008341.1:41619761-41630874 GCA_002525835.2 Ipomoea batatas | reverse complement strand
ATTCTCACCCAATACCTATTCGACAAAATGTCACAAAGAAAATGATGAACCCCACTCTTGGGGCTGGAACTGGCCAGAGAATCCAGAGGTCTAATGCCCCGAATTTTGCATCCCTATTCAAGAGAGATGTGAGTAAAGGGCAAGACAATGTATTTGGAGGGCTCCCACAGCCAAGTATTACTGAGAAATCCTCGGAAATTCATAGAGGCATGCCGGCAGTTTGGTTTGGGGAAGAAGAAATAAACCAGTTGAATGTCATTGAGAATCATCTACTGATTGGAAAATTCTCTTGGGGTAGACCTCCACTTGAGGGTTTAAGAAAGTTTTTTGCTGAAAAATTCCTCTTGAAAGGAACATTGAACATAGGATGGATTGATCCGAGACACATATCACTTGCTTTCTCACAAGAAGTGGATTGTCTCAATATCTTGATGAGAGAATAGATAACAGTTGATGGTGGATTTCCAATGAGAATCTTCAGATGGACAATGGGGTTTAGCACAGAGAGGGAATCAAGTTTAGCTGCTGTTTGGGTGAGACTACCAATGTTAAGTGCAAATTTATTCAACTCTGTGGCTCTGAAACAGTTGTGTAAACCAATAGGAAAATACTTAACATCAGATTATGCAACTCTGAATTTCACTAGGCCAAGTTATGCAAGAATTAAGGTAGAAATTGACCTGCTAACACCTCTGGTCAATGAAATTTTCATAGGCTTCTATGATGCCCCTGGAAAGGAAGATAGAGGTTATGTGCAAAAGGTAATATATGAGAGAGTGCCTTAGTACTGCACTAAATGTTACAAACAAGGTCATTCAGCTGAGGTATGCAGATTAGGGATGTTTGCTGGAAAAGAGAGTAGGGGAGGGTATACTGGAAATACAGGAGGAAATGAAAGGTTTGGGGAAAAAATAGAGATGAGAGGGGGAGGTAATAACAGAGAGGAAAGAGGAGGAAATGACTGGCAAGAGGTCAGGGCAAAGTGGACAGTAGGGAAGGTGAGGGATGGGAAACAAATGGAAAGGGAAAAGAAATTTGGGACACAAGAAAAAGAGAAAGGGATTGTGAGAGAGGGGGAAAGGAAAAAAAAATCACAGAAGATGAGGGAAAAGTCAAGTGAGGACCCACTGATTTCAAATGTTGAAAGAAACACATATTTTGAGAGAACACCATTGAATTTAGGTAGCATGGAGAGGGGAGGGAGAGGAGGAAGGGGAGGCAGATTTGGTTATGGAAGAGGGGGAGTGATGGGTAGGGGAGTTGTGAGAAATCAGAATGATAACATAAATCAACAGGAGGACTCCTATTTTGGAGTCCAAAATGGAAATGAAACTGGAAATGCATATGAAAGTGAAGGGGGGATGACTAAAGACTATGATACAGGTACTTATAATCCTTCAGAAGATCATGGATATGATGGAGGAACAGACACTTGGGACCAGGGAAGGGGCAGCAGAATGCTGATGATGAGGTTACTGAAGAAGAGATGGAGGAAATGACCAGAATCTCAGAAGCTGAAATGGATCTTGGCAAACAATTGGATGAGGGGCATAATACACCCCCAAGGCAAAAGAAAGGGAGTAAGACTGAGTTTGTGAAAACTAGAGCCCAAAAACAGAGGGCTGCATTGGCCAAGGGGGGTGGGACCTCCTGTGCTGAGTAATCATGAAAGTCATCTGTTGGAATGTGAGGGGAATGGGCTCCCAAGGCTCCCTTCATAGGATCAAAAACTTGGTGAGGATTTATAAGCCAAAACTGTTCTGTGTCTTGGAACCTTTCAAAGATCTGTCCAATATTGGGCAGATTGCAATGACTTTGGGTTTTGAGAATAGATGTTGTGGAAATGAAAAAATCTGGATCTTCTGGAGTAGGGACATTACAGTGGAACAATGGGATTTAAATGAACAAATTGTGCACATAAGTGTGGCTGATTCTGAAATTGAAAAAGTGACCATTTCTTTTGTATATGCTAATTGCAATAGAAGAATCAGACAAGAATTATGGGAACATATTGAGATAATGTCCAATGGTTTTAATGCTGGAAATAGGTGGGCTGTAGTTGGGGATTTCAATTGCATACTAAAAGCTGATGAAAAGAAGGGAGGGCAAGACTACAATATGAATAAAAGTTTGGAATTTCAGCACTGTATTGACAGTGCTGAGCTAAGGGAAATGGTGTTCTATGGAAATGCATATACTTGGTGGAATGGGAGAAGAGGTGATCAAGCAGTATGGAAGAGGCTGGATAGGGGTTTTGTTAATGAGGAATGGGAGGAGAATTTGATGACTCATGTGCACCATCTGTCTAAAACAACATCTGATCATGCACCATTGGTTATTGATATCCAGCCTCAAAGAAAAATTGGAAGAAAACCATTCAGATTTTTAAATGCATGGGGAGAGCATGAACAGTTCCTGGGGGTTGTACAAAGGGTTTGGGGTGAGAGAGTGGAAGGAAATGAGATGTATACCTTTATGACAAAATTGAAGAGGGTGAAAGAAGAGTTGAAAAAATGGAACTGGGAAGTATTTGGTAACATTTTTGAGAAGGTGAGGGAGTTGGAAGGTAAGTTGAGTGAGTGTGAGGAAAAACTACAAAGTGAGCCTAGTGATGAGAATTTGATGAACTATAAACTGGCTCAAGCTAGGTTGCAGAGGCAGGTTAGAATAGAGGAAAAATACTGGCAGCAGAAAGCACATTCCCAATGGGTAGTTGAGGGGGAGAGAAATTCCAAATACTTCCAGGGGATGGTTAAGGAGAGGAGAGCTAGACAGATCATTCATAAAATCAAGAGTGAAGAGGGAGTTTGGGTGGAAAATCATGATCAGATTGCAGGAATGGCTGTGGATTATTTCCACAAGCTGTTCACTGCAGAATCCATTAACTTTGATCCTACTGTGTTTAGCTGTGTGCAGGAAATGGTGACTGAAGAGGAAAACATGGAGTTAATTGCAGAACCCTCCTTAGAGGAGATCAGGGCCAGTGTATTTAGCATGAATGCTAATAGTGCTGCAGGCCCTGATGGATTTGGAGGGGGTTTTTATCAAATCTGCTGGAGAATAATCAAAGAGGATCTGCACAGGTTAGTTAAAGCATTTTTCAATGGTAAAACTTTGACTAAGGCAATAACTAGTACATCAATAGTGTTCATTCCTAAGACACAGAATCCTGCCAGTTTCAATGAGTTCAGACCCATAAGTTTAAGCAATTTTTGCAGCAAAATAATAACAAAAATATTGGTTCAAAGACTGGCAGGAATCTTGTCTAGGATCATATCCCCAGTCCAGTCTGGTTTTGTAAGAGGAAGGAACATAACTGACAATATTTTGCTTGCACAAGAAATATGCCATGGAATGAATGTGAATAATGAGGATGTGGTCCTTAAATTGGACATGACTAAAGCATATGACAGAATGGACTGGGGGTGTGTGCAATTTGTGCTTGAAAAGTTTGGTTTTTGCAAGAAATGGATTGAATTGGTCATGAATACTATAAATAATGTTTGGTACTCTGTTGTGGTTAATGGGGAGGCAAGGGGTTTCTTTCATTCCTCAAGAGGATTGAGACAAGGAGACCCCCTGTCTCCCAGTTTGTTTATCCTAGCTGCAGATCTACTATCAAAAATGCTGAGTCAAAAAGGAGTTCTGTTTACACAACCTGAAGGGGGCCCAATGATTTCACACTTGTCCTTTGCTGATGATATGGTGATTTTCACCTCTGGGAAGAATGGAGGTATTGATGGAGTAATGGAGGTGTTGGAGTGTTATGAAGGGCAGTCTGGCCAGTTGATAAATAAGAGCAAAAGTGCATTTTACATGCATAAGAAAACTCCTATTGAGGCTATTTGGAGGATGAAGGAGATAACAAAATGCCAACATAAGGACTTCCCATTCACATACTTGGGTTGTCCAGTATATCAAGGGAGGAAAAAAGTAAAACTGTTTGAAAATCTAGTGGAGAAAGTGGCTGCCAGATGTAGAGGATGGCACAATAGGCTGTTGACACAAGGTGGAAAAGCTGTATTGGTTAAAACAGTACTGCAAGCAATGCCTATCCACATATTTTATGCAATAAACCCTCCTAAAGCAGTGATTAAACAGATTGAAAAATTGTTTGCTGAATTTTTTGGGGGAAAAAGTGAAGGGAGAAATAGATACCACTGGAGTTCATGGAAGACATTAGCAAAACCAATTGAGGAAGGTGGAGTGGGATTTGTAGGGCTGCAGGAGATGATTGATGCAGCTGGAATTAGATTATGGTGGAATTTTAGGAAAAAAGAGTCAGTTTGGAGCAGGTTTATGATGGCAAAATACTGCAAGGAAGTGCACCCTGTAGTCAAAGGTTGGCAGTACAAGGACTCACACATTTGGAGAAGGATGATTGAGATCAGGGAGAAAGCAGAACCACAAATTGAATGGGAAGTTGGTGAGGGAAATCTAAACCTATGGTGGGATAACTGGACAAAAAAGGGAGCAGTAGCATCACTGTGCAATCTGAGAGGCAAGAGGAAGGCAAAAGAGACTGTAAAGGAGGGCTTTGAGAATGATAGATTGAATCTAGAAAAGTTTGGAATACAGAGGCCAGATATAGGAGAGGGAATAAGGTTAAGGGCTGATTGTATTGACAGACCTATATGGAAGCCCACAGGAAATAATTTCTCCTTCAAGACTGCAAAAAAGATCATGAGACAAAATGAGGGGGGTGAATAGAGGGCTCTATGGTGTAGAAAGATTTGGGCCAAAGGACTTACATGGAAAATGTCGTTTTTAGCCTGGAGGGTATTCAAGGAAAAGCTGCCTATGGATGATGTTTTGAGGAAAATGGGATACAGCACAGTTTCCAAATGTCCATGCTGTGTTAAGTCTGGCTGTGATAGTGTGCAGCATGTCTTTGGGTAGGGAGAAACTGCTAAACAAGTCTGGGATCATTTTGCAAGATCAATGGGCATGAATATACAAGTCAGAACAGAGAGACATGTGTGCTATGAATGGTGGAACACTCCAAACAAAAACATAATGCTGAAGTTTATGGCAGATAGGCTTCCAGTATTAATCCTATGGGAGTTGTGGGTAAATTACACACATTGCAAGTATGGAGGAGGAAAACCATCAGTTTCAAGGATCATTTACAAAGTAAGCAGGGACATGGCTGATTGTATTCAAAGGAAATGGCCTGCATGGGATCCTTTACCACCTAATTGGGATTTCATTGTGAGAAAGGTTGAGGGATTTAGATGTGGAAGACTGGTGCAAAAATGTAGTTGGTGTAAACCTGTGAATGGAGGAGTTAAGATTAACTGGGCAGTAAGTAAGAATGGTGTGAGTTGTGCATATTTCACTAGAAACTCCAGAGGCATGTTCAGTACTGTAGGGGTTTACACTAAGCAGAATGATGAGGAATTGAAATTGGTAATTGAGAGAATGCTGATTGATTGTATTGATAGGTGTGTTGGGATGGGTATGATGAATATTTGCTTGGAGGCTGATAGTTGGGTGGGTGTTGATTTGGAGGTTAATAGATGGGCACCTCCTGTGATGATTAGAACCAACAAGTGTGCAGAGAGGGCAAATGTGGTGGTTGCATGCTTAGTGAATATTTGTGAGGGGTCCAATATCAGCTTTTGGAGGAAGGAGGGGCTCCCAAGGAGTCTGGGAAGGATTTTGGCACTGGAAGGAGTGCCACACTTTGTTTTTGGTCCAGGTCCTGATACAATTGAAGGACTAGGCCCTGCTCTATCATTTTGAGGATCATGAGTGTCTGTGATGGGTTGTTTGGGGATGTTGTGGTGACATATGGAGACAATACTCAAAAGAAAAATCATGAGAGATGAGTGGAAAAATGAGAGATGAGGGGAAAAAGTGATGAGAGAGAGAGTTGTTGATGGAACTAACATATTGCTTTGCAGCTGCAGTACTGGAAACCAGATTGCAGTAGGGTTGTGTCCTGATGAGGCTGAGGGCTGAGGGGCACACTCTCATTTTTTACTAACATGCTGTTCAATTTTGCAGGAAACAATGCTGATATAGGAGTATACAGAGAAGGCAGATCTGACTATGACAAGTTGGATCTGCTATCTTTTTTTGTAGTCTGTCTGATGTAGAACTAGTATGTGCTTTGTGGGGTTGGGGGGCTGTGGCATGGTGCATTCTTCTATCTTACACCCATAGTCTCCCTTTGAATATGATGATTGAACTGGTTGTTGATGTTGATATGATATAGGTTCCTTGCATAGCATACACAGTGAGGTGGGAGTGCTCTTGTGCACTTGAAAGTTAATGTTTGTTTAATGAATGTTTGGCGGTTGGTGATATAAGGAATGATGCTGTATATAAATATGAACATGATGAGAAGTAGATTTCTGTGGGGGAAAGGGGTGTGTTGGAGATGGCATTGCTTAGTATCCAAATCATTAAGGTCCCTACTGATAAAAATGCAGAGATCTGTACAGTATGGGGCTGGTTTGGGTGCTGAGGGTGTTATGGTGAGGGAGGCATTGCTTGTGCTCTTGAACCTTAAGCTTTCGGTGATAAAACACGAAGATCCGTGCACTAGAGAGTGGATTGAGAGCATAAGGGTGTAGGAGGTGAGAGCCATTGCTTAGAGGTATGATTGTGAAGACACGGAGGGTAAAATGCAGAGCTCTGTACCTCTGGGTTGATTGTGCCTCTAATGGTGGTTGGGGTTGTTTGTATAGGAGCATCGGTCCGACCCTCTTGTGTAGGGCAAGGAACTTGTATTATGTTTGGATGTCAGGGTTGAGGAAAGCTTGGAGGACATGGAAGACTTTGGACTTGAGTTAGAATAATGCATTCATGTTTTAGCCTTTGGCCTTTTGATAGCACTTTTGTATATATTGAGTTCTACTTTCATAGCCACTTTCGGGCTTTGATGTACAGACAGTTTTTTATGATTAATGAAGTTGAAGTTTTGATTAAAAAAAAAAAACTAAACCCTAAACCCTAAACCCTAAACCCTAAAAAACCCTAAATAACCCTAAACCCTAAAAAAACCCTAAAAAAACCCTTAAAAACCCTAAAAAAAAAACCCTAAACCCAACCCACGCCATTTGCTACAATTTTTCTCTCTCTAGAAACGCTCTCTCCTCTCTCTAGACTTTGACTTAGCGAAATTTTGCGGAAACTTTTCCCAAACTTCCCGTATCACTTGCGCAATACTGGACAGGGACGCCGCAAGATTTTGATCTCCGGCCAAATGGCCGGCATCTAATATGACGGATCAGACGGCGGAAACAACGCCGAATCCACAATCAAATGGTGGATCGGCGACAACTATTCCACCGAATGGTGGATCGGCGACAACTCCTAAGGATGGTTCGGCAACGGTTACTCCACCAGCTCAAGCTAATCGGATTGATGAGATGACTGACCATGGAGATTCGATGCAATTGTGGAGCGTTTTGATGAAACATTATGGAATGGAAGTGAATGGAGAAGGCAAGATGCGAACAATCAGTCAATTGGATGAGGCGATGAAAAAAATGATCAGCAAATTGAACTCGGAGGACTTTGCGAATGAAGGATGCTCGCCGATATCGCAATCGACTAGCAGTTCTAGCTCATTTGACTCCTCGGATTTGATCAAAATCAGAATGGGGAACATCGATATGCCTGTTGAACCAGGCGTAATGGATGATCTGTTGAAAGAAGCTAAAAAAGGTGAGAAAACAATGGAGCAACTACTCTCGCTACATCTGATGGGAGAAATCTCAAAGGCAATTGCGAGAAAAACAGACTCAATGATCAACAGTAGCAAACTTGAGGTGGAAATGCAAAATGAAATAGCAAATAAGATCAAGGAGGTTGAGGACACAGAATTGACGAAGAAGACACACGAAAAAGAGGAACGGATTGATCCAAACACTAATCCAAATGAACCAGAAGCGAAATTGAAGGGAGTTTCATTTGAGGAAGTGCCGGAGATCATCTCTGGAGCTGACCAAAAGGAGAAGAAACAAACTGGAAAGGGAGTGTTAAAACCAATACATGAAAGAGATTTTCAAGTTCATACCAATGCGACAGGGAGCTTGAGGGCTTCAGTAAGTGGAACCAAGGTCATTGATGAGGGCCTTGAGAAGGAAAAGGTGGCTGACAGAGCTCCCAAAATGGAAAAACAAAGTCGCACTCAAACTGTTTGTGAAAATGTCAAGGTGACAAATGAGAAGGAATCTATAAAAGAAACAGCACAAGATGCAAAGGAGATATCTAAGGCAGCTGAGAATGTTGGATTTGAAAGCAACAAAGGAAACAACAAAGGCAAAGGTGTGCAGATCAATCAAGGGAATCAATGGAACTTAGGAAGAAAGGTGACTGCATTGTTCAATAATGAGCCCAACAAGAGTGGGGGAGGAGCATTTGATGGTCTCCCTCAGCCAGATATTGAAGAGAAGGAGGTAGGAATTCACAGGGGGCTTCCAGCAGTGAGGTTCAAAAAATCAGAAACTGCACAAATGAACATTGTCGGAAGTCACCTGTTAATTGGAAAATTCTCATGGGGGAGACCAAGTTTGGAGGAAATAAGGAAAATGTTTGCAACCAAGTTTGTGCTAAAGGGAGCTGTTGACATTGCATGGGTAGATCCAAGGCATGTGTCCTTGGCATTCTCCCAGGAGACAGACTGCACAAATACATTGATGAGGGAGCAGATCATGTTTGGTAAGTTCCCTATGAGACTCTTTAGATGGACTATGGGTTTTTCAACAGAAAGGGAGTCAAGCTTGGCCCCTGTTTGGGTCAAGCTGCCTAGATTGAGTGCCAATTTCTTTACTAATGCCTCTTTAAGACAAATTAGTAAACCAATAGGCAGATTTATGGCCCCTGACTATGCAACCTTGCATTTTACTAGACCTAGCTATGCTAGGATCAAGGTTGAGATTGATTTGCTCAAGCCCCTGGTTACTGAGATCTTCATAGGATTTGATGAAGAACCAGGGCAAGAGGATATGGGTTACATTCAGAAAGTTGAATATGAAAGAGTGCCCCCCTACTGTGGGACATGTTTCAAGCAGGGACATTCTGCTGAGAACTGTAGGCAGGGTGTCTCTTCTTCAGGCACTCCTATGGCTACTAACAATAATGCAGGGCAAGGAAAAAGAAATAATATGCCTAGCTCATCAGAAACAGGCTGGAATGGAGTAAAAGGTGGGGCTGTGCCAAAGGTGCAGACCCATGAACCAATGAGTGGCAATGAGAAAAGAAATTTTGAGGGGGGAAAGGGAGGTTTTAAAGAAGGGTTTGTGGGTGAGAAGGAGAAAACTATGGGAGGGAGGGGTTTCAGGGGAAGGGGTGGAAGGGAAGGGTTCAGAGGAGGGAGAGGTGGAAGAGGGAGAAATAATCCTTATGAATCAGAAGGGTATGAAACAGAAAAGGAGGGGAAAAGGCAGGAGAATGTAGGTGAAAGGAAGGAGCAAACTCCTAAAGCTCAGAAGGAGTTGTTCAATGAGGGGGAGAAGCATGGTGAGGAGAAAGATGAAAAAAGAAATGAGGAAGGGGATCAAGTGAGAGTAAAAGAGAAACAGAAAGGAGAGACAGTCAAGTCAAGGAATGTGAATTAAGGGAACTATTTTGGGGTCCTACCACTGGATGTAGATGATGCTGATCAGGAGTGGGACCCTGGAGATGATGAGAGGGAGGAGGGGGAGGTAAGGGGATCTGAGGATTCAGATGATGATTTCTTAGCATCTGTTGAGGAAAGTGAGGAGGAGGAGGAACATGTGAGGGTATCTGAAATGCAAAAAGAAGCAGAAAGGAAGCTTATGGGTGTGAATGCCACACCAACAAAGCTGACTAAGGCACAAAAGAAAAAACTGAGGAAAAAGAAAGGGTCTGGAGGAGGGAAGGCTAAGGCCTCTGGCTGTGGTGGGGGGGTGGTGAGTTAATGATGTTGATTAATTTTGTATGCTGGAATATAAGGGGAGTGGGCTCCCAAGGCTCCCCTTATAGGATCAGAAACTTGGTGAGAGGACACAAACCTTGTCTGCTTTGTTTACTGGAACCAATGAGGGAAGAGGGTCACAGGAAAAATGTGAGTATGTCCATTGGATGGGAGGTGGGCAGGAGTGTTGGGAATGACAAAATTTGGGTATTCTGGTCAAATGAGGTAACTGTGAATGTGGTAGAGGTTAATGAGCAGGTAATCACTTTGAGAGTGCAAAGTCCTGAATTAGAAAAGGAGATGATTGTTTCTTGTGTTTATGCAAGTTGTAATGGGAGGGTGAGGAAGGAGTTATGGGAGTATTTGGAGACTATGGCAGAGGGAATGGGTAGTTCTAGGTGGGCGTGTATTGGAGACTTCAATTGCATCTTGAGTATTGATGAAAAGAAGGGGGGTTGCCATATAATATTACAAAAAGCAGGGACTTTCAGGACTGTGTGGATAGAGCTGATCTGAGGGAGGTAACATCATATGGGGGCCCTTTCTCATGGTGGAATGGAAGGCAAGGGGAGCAGGCTGTTTGGAAGAAACTGGACAGGTGTATGGTTAATGCTGAATGGGAAGAAAACCTTAAAACACACAACCAGTATCTGTCCAAGGCATTATCAGATCACTCTCCTATGGTGTTAACTGTAGAACCACAAGTAAAACTTGGAAAGAAGCCATTCAGGTTCCTCAATGTGTGGACTGAACATGAGCAGTTCCTGGGGGTTGTAAGGAGGGTCTGGGGGGAGAGTGTGGAGGGAAATGCAATGTACAGGTTCCAAACAAAACTCAAAAAATTGAAAAAGGAGCTGACCAGCTGGAATTGGGGAACTTTTGGGAACATTTTTTAGAATGGGAAAAAACTTGAGGGAAGGGTGAGGGAGGTGGAGGCAGAAGTGCAAAGAGAACCTTCTGAGCAAAATCTGCTCATGTATAAAAAGGTGCAAGCTGAATACCAGAGAGCTTTAGCAATAGAAGAGAAATTCTGGCAACAGAAATCTCATGTGAAATGGGTTGTTGAGGGAGAAAAGAACACAAAATATTTTCATAGCTTAGTCAAAGAAAGGAGTAGAAAACAAGTAATTCACAAAATAAAGAGGGAGGAGGGAGGTTGGGTGGTAGAGCAGGATCAGATTGCTGAAATGGCAGTGGAATACTACCAGAAGCTGTTTGAGG
>CM008341.1:41579207-41590195 GCA_002525835.2 Ipomoea batatas | reverse complement strand
ACGATTTTTACCCCTTTTTCTTCCTTTTTAAGCTTTAATGTATTCATGATAGTTGTAGCTCTTTGAGTCTTCGTTCCAATGACATAAGAATCACTCAATTTGGATATTTATAGGCCGAGATATCGTCCAATCACTAAGATGTCGACGTGCAGAAATTTCAACACCTTGACCTTTTGCTTCTCTTTTGTTTTAGCTTGCCCAAATGATCAATACCATTGAAAATACAACTCTTAGGCTCCCTTGGAAGTGTTGCACCCATCTCCATAGCTTCTTCTTGACTCCCATTTACTCCAAATGCATGAAATCCACCGTCTTTGCTTCCAATGCTTTCCAACTCATACTCCTTGCAAAATAACACAAATAAGCACTAATTCTCATGAAAATTGGAACGATCTATAATTAAAATGACTTAGTAAAAGGAGGTTAAATATAGACAAATAAGCACTTATCAGAGGGAAAGGAACATCACATCTATCGGCCATGAAAGTTGTGAAATGGGTCAAGAAAGTCGATTCCTTAAGGGTAACGAAGCGAGCACCACCCATGGTGACTAAGTTTTCCGACCAAGACATAGAGGCGTTCAGGTCAAAGGAATTATCCGAGTGCGAGGAAACATGGGAACACAAAGATGATCTGTGGCACTTCTCGGACGATTGGAGGCATATAAGGCGACGAGGACGTCGCCGAATTAGGTGGGAGCGGATTTAACGCGCGGGGCACTTTCCTACACATTTCTGAGACCCATGGTACACTTTGCCAAGGTTTGCTACATCCTTCCAGACTTTTCTAGGAGTTGTACATAGTTTGACATAGTTGTTAGAATGATCTAGAGTCATATATATAAGTCTAAGAGTAGTAGAGAACCATATAACATTCTAGAACTTTATGGAATCCTCAAGTGTGCAAAGAAAGTTTTGGAGGATTCTAGAGAATAAACCTTAGGTTTTTGGCCTCTCTCTCCCTCTCTCTAGAAAGACATAGGAAGCTATCCTCTATATTCTCTCTATATTTATTCAAGAACAAGGAATAAAGGGATGGCTTTGGGGCTAAATTCTTTCATTGATTCTACCCTCTACATATATCATTATACACACAAAGTATATAGAGCAATTTAGTGCAATCAAGTATAGTCTCAAACTAGCTGACAAGGATTATCAAGATGCAATGGAGTTTTCGCTTTAGTGTAAGTATCACAAAAATTATTACTTTTTTTTTCCAATAAAAGTATTACTTTTTCTAACTGTTTATTTTAAATTGTGTATAAATATATTTATTGTGGTATATCATGATTTTATGGTGTTTAAAAAGAGAAAAAATTACTCAATTTGTTTGTTGTCTGAGAAAATTCTGACTAGCGCAGTTCGAAAACAAAATTCGTGAAAAATATTTGTTGAACTCCGTTTTGAGTGAATTTTTTTCTGGAGAACCTACACTTATGATATTGATGTAAAAGTTTATATTAAAAATATGCTCCATTTGTCCCAGAAAATTCCGTAAAGTTTCGGCAATTTGCTGCCAGTTAAATTTCTGTATGGCGCAGTGTTAGGAAAAATTTTGAGAAAAATACTTCCAGACCTTGGATTAGCCTGGAAATTTTTGTATAATCTAGACTTGTTGTACTTCTTATTTGAAAAATTTTGTGTTAAAATATGCTACCAATTTGAGCCAGGTTTAGTCATAATTTATGAAAAATCTAGACTTGTTGTACTTCTTATCTGAAAAATTCTACAATCCAAGTCATAATTTAAGAAATTTCTGTCAGGTTTAGTTTCTTGTGTCTTGTTGATTATTTGAGTCATTGGGAAGTTGTTTACTTGAGATTATATGCATATGTGTTGGTTACAAAGGTTGGAATATTATGCTGATGGGAGGCATATGAATATTTTAAGAAAATGCATATATTTGTATATGAAGTTCAAGTGTACGCTATTAGTAGTCTATGTTTTAGTTGGCTACTAAGCTTATGATTGAATTTTGAAAATTTACTATTTTGGAGTGTTATATGATAAATATTGTTATTATTATCTTTATAAAGATAGAGGATAAAAGGTTTTGTTGGGTTGTGATGCCCTTAATGAATTTTAAGACTTGTGTAGTATCCTGTTGTGAAATTTTGGATACTTGGATTAAAACCCAGTTTGTTGTGGAGTGAGCAGTAGAAAAGTATCATGTCTCATTAGGACTTTTAGTTCTGTTATTTTGAGGAGTGGTTAACGGAGTCTACCACTAAGGTATTTACCATGTTGAGTACTAGTCAGTAGAAACGTATCCTGGCTATTAGGACTAGTTACTACCTATTGGGGGTGTGCACACTTAAGGTATTAATTCTGTTCCACTTAAATGGGATTTTTTTGTAGTGTTCAGTAGAGTTACTACTGTTCACTAGGGCTTATTAATTAAGACTCTGCCCAATATTTGAGATTGAATGGGATTTTGCGTAGTGTTCAGTAGAAATATTATTGTTCACTAAGGCTTGATGAAACAAGACCATGCCCATTGTATTGAGATTGATGTTCCTCTGTGTATATGTATATGTATATATTAACAAATGATTTTTGAAAAATATATTACTTTTGAAATGTTCCTAAAATTTCTATTGTGGGAAATACTAATTTGGAAATTATGAATTATGAGTATTTTTGAGATGGAAATGTGGTGTTACAATAACAGTTTCACATATTTGAGTGTATAATGTCGACTAAAACTGTAGTTATATAGAAAAGGAGTTGTAGTTGTGTTGAAAGAGAACCGCAATGTATATAAGATGAAATCGAATATGTTATACACAGAGAGTTAACGGCACGAAACATAACCGTTTCATCAGTTTCTTTTCATTAATCAAAACGACATCGTTTTGACGCATGAATTGCAATCCATTGTAGACTGCAATCCACAGTAAAATTTGCGCAATTCCATGCATTCCAACTAAATCACATGGCCCAATTTAATTTCCATACGACCCAGCTTTTAATCCATTCGGCCTTAACCCATTCTTCGTTTGCAAATAATATTTCCATTCCAGTAACATCAAATTTTCCACATTCCAGTCGCAAATTTTACTGTGGACCGCGGTTCACAAGAGCATCAAAACGACATCGTTTTGATTAATGTAAACAGACGGATGAAACGGCCTCCGTTCCGTGCAACTGTAGTTCCCTTTCAACACAACTACAGTATCAGTTCAACACAACTGCAGTTCCAGAGGGATGAAACGGCCTCCGTTTCGTGCAACTGCAGTTCCCTTTCAATACAACTACTATATCAGTTCAACGCAACTGCAGTTCCAAAACGGATGAAACGGCCTCCGTTTCGCACAACTGCAATTCTCTTTCAACACAACTGCAGTATCAGTCATGACCATGATCCACGGTATAACAACTGCATTCCAGTAGGATTACACCATAGCCAGTTCCCAGATTATCAAGGCATCTTCTTCTTATCATAATTGATCTATTCATGTACCAAAAATCCAAAATCTATACTATATATAAAAACAATATCTTCCTCCCAAATTTTCCCGCCCAAACTTAGTGGTATTTTAGTAAAATCATTTTTTTTATTTATTTATTATTTTATTAATTATCCATATATATTTATTCATAAAATCAATCAATTGCTAAGAACATACCAATTTCATTCACCTATAATATTATTATGCTAATATGATAATATGGTAATATTGTTAATATTAATTCGTAATTGGTGATATATAATTGCTGATATATTCGTAATATATGTAATAGCATAACATTTGCTAGTTAAATAGAGCATTCTGCTTGACATTGTCAATAGCCACGTACGTATTCCTGTACTCTCTTATTTTCATTGAATAGCAATGGCTTCAACCCACTCTGAGATTGTTGGTCGTGAACTTCATCCTAGACTCATATGGAATCGCATCATTATTAGAGTGCTCCATGTCGTTCGTCTTCCAGAGACAAGAGGTTCTGAAGAAATAAACTCCACAATTATATTTTGCAATCACAAGCGCTGGGGTTAATTGTTGGTAGCTTCAATTGCTGAAAGGTAAGCTAATTTGTCAAATAACTACAACTTTTGTTCTAAGTATTAACTATTCTTTTTTTAATTGATTTTTTAACTATTCTTTTATATTTGAAATCTTATATTTCTATCTCTCTTGATCCTTTAATTACAAATGCAGATATTTGGAGCCTAATAAACAATGTGATGCAAAGGATAGTGGATATGTTAAGAGATGTGAAAGTTGAGAAGAAATTAATAAAATATTTTCTTGTTGAAATCCTAGACATTTATGTTTTTGGACATTAAAGATTTCAAATTTTAAATTTGTGTGATTTGTTTAAATCTTAACATTTCATGGTACGGTTTTACATTACTTTGAATATGGAGTTGTTTTATTCGTTTATTCATACCATGTTCAGAGGTGAAATTATAGTTCAAAAAAATATTTAAAAAATAATTAACTGAAAATTAAACGGCACGGAATTTAGGCCATTTAAAAAATTAAATTAATATTAATATTTAATTGAAAATTGAATGAAAAATGAAATGAATTTATTTTGACAATTAAATTATTATAATTATATTAATCATATTAATATTTATGAAGGAAAAAGAAAATGAATATATTAATATTTCATTGAAAATATTAAATATAATTGGTAATTATATTTTTATAATTATATTACTTATTAATTATATGGAAATGAATATTAAAATTTTTTTATGAATGAAAAAGGAAATAAATATTATACATGGGAATCTGTTATTATTATTATGTTACTAATTGGCACAGGAACCAAGCCAAATGAAAAAAGAGATTAATGATAAAAAGTCACTATAAATATAACATAGCATTCTCTATGCAAAAATTAGTAACCACCAAATGAAATATTAGGAAAAAATTATGAAGAAAAAAGAAATGGATATGAATATTTATCCCTTTTATGAAGGAAAAAGGAAATGAATATATTCATATTTCACTGGAAATATAATAGACAATTATATTATAACTAGCTAGTTTTACACGCGCATAGCGCGAATGGGTTAATGCCCAATGTTTACATTTAAATAAATATTTATAGGAGAAGTTTATACATATATAGGTAATTGGATGTTGAATTTGTTTATTTAAATATGTAACTCAAAGTATAGGCAAAAACTTGTGTGAGACCGTCTCACCATGAGACGGGTCGGGTCGGGTCGGGTCAAGATGCAAATGTAACACTTATATGCACAAATGCCATACTTATATGCTCAAATGTAATACTAATCAGGAATAAAATTTTTGTTACTTATTAGGGTAAATGTAATACTTTTAAGGGAAAATACAATACTTTTACATTTCGATTTAAAAGTATTACATTTTTCCTCAAAAGTATTATATTTGCCCTTATAAGTGAGAGGCACTTGTCAACATTACTTGTTATGAAAAATGTATTACTTTTTCTCTTATAAGTAACAAAAAATGTATTTTTGATTAGTGTTATATTTGAGCATATAAGTGTGAGATTTGCACATATAAGTATGACATTTGCATGGTGCTTTGACCCGACCCGACCCGTCTCACGAATAAGGATCCGTGAGACGGTCTCACACAAGTGTGACCCTATAAAATAGATGTTTGTAACTTTGTAAAATCGATAGTCTAAATACTTGGTCTAAAAATGATAGTCTAAATAAATATTACTTTTTATTTGAATTTTTCTAAGTATTTTTAATTATCTTTTGAGTAACATTGTCATTGTGTTCATCTTTACTATTTTTCATTTTCCTTTTTGTTGGTAGTGTGTTATTTGCAATTGGATTACTGTTAGTAGCATAGATGACAACGTCATGCAATAAGATTATGATATAAGAGCAATGGACTTTCCTTTAGGTGTTCTGCTCGGGGTTCATTTGGTTCAATCATTATTGTTCAATGAGTTATTGTGGATAAAGAAATTCCTAGTTTAAGGAAAAAGATTAAATAAATTAGTAAAAATTTAAAATTTTTAAATATGATGTATTCCAAAGATATTAAAAGGTAATTTCTCGCTTCAATTTGTTTGGTAATGGGTTATTTGAGTACTTTCATTGTCAACAAACTCCCTAAGTAGTTAATGATTGATTTCAAACTATTCTTTTTTGGGTCACACTTGTGTGACACACTTGTGTGAGACCGTCTCACTGATCCTTATTCGTGAGACGGGTCAGGTCGGGTCAAAGCACTATGCAAATGTCATACTTATAAGGGCAAATATAATACTTTTGAGGAAAAATGTAATACTTTTAAATCGAAATGTAAAAGTATTGTATTTTCCCATAAAGTATTACATTTACCCTTATAAGTAACAAAAAATTTATTCTTGATTAGTATTACATTTGAGCATATAAGTATGACATTTGTTCACATAAGTGTTACACTTACATCTTGACCAGACCCGACCCGTCTCATGGTGAGACGACGGTCTCACACAAGTTTTTGCCTTCTTTTTTATGTTTTTTTTTTCATGGTACTAATAAAATACTTGGTAAATAAATATATAACATTATTTTGTATTATAACTTTGATATTTAATTACAAGATAGTGTAAAAAGAACATAATGGACAATGTAATGAATATCGATCAATTGATGAATTTTAATGTACAGAATCTTTGCATTAAAGAAAATAAAGACAATATAACTAATAAAATTATTTTTCTTTGAGAGCCCCTATTACTTAATTATGCCAAATTTGATTGGGATGAGGTTCGAACCTAAGATCTTTCTTATAGAAATTAATGGGTAAGTTAAAAGTTAACGGAATTTTAACGGAAAAGAGAATATTTAACGGAAAACTTAACGGATAATAATATAATTAAGGATAAATTAGGAAATCTCAACGAAAAATATAAATCTAAACAATCTGAACCATCCATTTGATTAAATAATTTGACCGCCATTTTTTCTACTCATTTTAGGCCTAACTTTCTTTGGCTCTTATTAGTATAGTAGATTATAATTATATTAATTATTTAGAAGGAAAAGCAAAATGAATTTATTAATATTTCACTGAAAATATATTCAACAGTTATATTTTTATAATTATATTACTTTTTAATCATATGGAAATTAATATTAAATTTTTATGAACGAAAAGGAAATGAATATTACACGAGAATATGTTATTAATATTTTCTTACTAATTGGCAAGGAATCAGGCCAATTAATTGAAAATTGTCAGGAAAAAGGAATGGAAAGCAATTATATTCTTTTGATGAAGGAAAAAAGAAATGAATATACTCAAAAGAAAATGGAATATTATGAAAAACGAAATGAACTTAGGAAAAAATTAGTAACCACCAAATGAATGATTAGGAAAAAAGTATATAGGAAAAAAGAATGTAAAATAATATTAATTCTTTTTATGAAGAAAAAAGAAATCAATATATTCAAAAGGAAATGAAATATTAGGAAAAACGAAATGAACATATTAATATTTTACTGGAAATATAACACAGCTTTCTCTACGAACAAATTAGTAACCACCAAATGAAATATTAGGAAAAAATTATGAAGGAAAAAAGAATGGAAATGAATATTAATTTTTTTATGAAGAAAAATGGAAATGAATATATTTATAAGAAAATGAAATATTAGGAAAAATGAAATGATTATATTAATATTTCACTGGAAATATAACAACTTTCCATATGAAAAATTAGTAACCAACGAATGAAATATTAGGAAAAAATTATGAAGGAAAAGGGAATGTAAATCGATATTAATTATTTTTATGAAGGAAAATGAAATGAATATATTTAAAAGGAAATGAAATATTAGGAAAAATAAAATGAATATATTAATATTTCACTGAAAATATAGCATAGCTTTCCCTACAAAAGAATTAGTAACCAACAAATGAAATATTAGGAAAAAATTATGAAGGAAAAAAGAATAACAATCAATAGTTCTTTTATAAAGGAAATGAATATATTCAAAAGGAAATTAAAATATTAGGAAAATGAAATGAATATATTAATATTTCATTGGAAATATAATCGGCAATTATATTATTATAATTATATGATTAAATATTAATTAATTAATTAATTATAGATTATATTAATAAATACTACTCCATAATAATTAATATTTATTAACTAGAAGGTTGAGCAATTCTCTCACCAACTTTAGATGTCGTTGATCAAATTAATTAGTACACATGTGACATGAACACGACAGAATGTCGAACATATTTAATATATAATAATAATAATACTAATTTTTGTATATACGAATTGATATTCCTGTTAACGAAAAATAATTAATTTAGTTATCTAATAATATTCGATGTTATAATTTATATAATTGTATATTGATCCTAATATTCTTAAAATGTTGTTAAAAATTCATTCCGTGCACGGACGAAAATACTAGTATGCATAACAAAATAGTACAAATAAGCATTAATCACTACTATTTTACCATTTTTTACCCACTTTTTTTATAAAGGCTAATTCAGACCCCACTTAATTAATTCCATCACATAGTATTGGAACCCTATTCTTCAATTCCCATCTTGGGCATAATTAAGATTCATATTCTTTCCTTTCCCCCTTAAATTATATATATATATATATATATATATGTTCAGGATCAGGGAAGGATCCTGTGGACTAATCCAGATCATCCATTTGGACTAATCTAGCGGCTATGAATGCAACTACACAACAAAGTTGGCGAGATGCACAATATTCACACTATGAATGCACAACAAACTGACACCGAATGCACAACAAACTGGGAACGAATGCACAACAAACTGGGAACGAATGCATAACAAATGAATGCACAAAAAAATGAGTACTAATGCACAACAAACTGGGCACAAAAAAATTAAATCTATTGCATATAATTTTTTTTTAAATCTATTGCATATAATTAATCACAACCATTGAATTATTTTAATCAAATTGAATTATTTTAATCAAAGGATCAAATAAGTCTACATGGTCCTCACCTAACTATAGGTCATTATTTGATCCTTAATCTATCTATATATATATATATATATATATATAGTATCAGAATCTAATTTTTCATATCTTGGGATGGCTAGAGAAGAACATGGCATCACTTCAACCACAGAGACAAAACAATTGGAAACAGAATAGATTGAGTTTGGAATTGATATATTCCGTGTATAGAATTTAAAATCGATAATGGTAAAGTAAAAGTGCTATATTCGTTGTTGTTGAAATTGGAATATAATGATATACTCTTACCACCACTATATTATATTCTGTCTAAGACTTGCTATACCAAGTGCTGATAACATGTGTGTGTGTATTTAAAGAGTAGTTAGTAGTAGGTAGCTAGCTTTGCTTCATCATAAATATATGCATTCACATACATCTGGCCTTTAATTATAAGAGAAGATCAATCTATCTATCTGATGTTATGTATTTATTTATATAATTAAATAAAAGGCTAGGCTGGGGTGGAGAGGCATGGATGGAGGTAGAAGAAGATCGTCTGGTGAAGACTACTCAGAAGAGGAAGAAGAGTATAGGATTGAGGATCTAGGTGAAGGATCCAACAAGTCCTCTTGGAAGAAATTTAGTTTTAGGAATAATATTAACTGTATCCCTAGTAGCAGGCAAAGGCAAACACCCCACTCATGCCATGGCTTCCTCATCCATCCTGATAATAGGTCAGTACGTACGTATATGTATGTTCCAATCCGTTGGTTGTTGCATATATGGATTGATTGCTTTAATTACTTGAGAAAAATTATTAATTTTAATTTAAGGCGGCTGGGCTGGCAGGTGGTACCTACTGTGGACGCAGTTCATTCTGATATGGGCTGTTTACTCCTCATTCTTCACTCCGCTGGAGTTTGGATTCTTCAGAGGCCTCCCGGAGAATCTCTTCCTTCTAGACATAGCAGGCCAAATTGCCTTCCTTATAGACGTAGTTGTGCGCTTCTTTGTGGCCTACCGCGACGCTCACTCTTACCGCATTGTCTTCAATCCCAACCAAATTGCTATCCGCTACTTGAAATCTCGTTTTCTGGTTGATGTGCTCGGCTGCTTTCCATGGGATGCTATTTACAAGGTAATTACCTAGCTTTTTTCTTCGATCTATTTCTTTAATTAATTTCGATCAGTGTGTGTTTACAGTTTATATATATGTGTTATACTAGCTAGGCTTGTGGCAGAAAAGAGCTTGTCCGATATCTTCTGTGGATTAGGCTAAGTCGAGCGCTTAGAGTGACCGAGTTTTTTGAAAAGCTGGAGAAAGACATCCGTATCAATTATCTGTTTACCAGGATTGTAAAACTTTTTGTGGTTGAACTATACTGCACACATACGGCTGCCTGCATCTTTTACTACCTGGCTACTACACTGCCTCCGTCGCAAGAAGGTTACACCTGGATAGGAAGTTTAAGGTTAGGTGATTATAGTTATGCGCACTTCAGAGATATCGACCTCTGGAAACGATATATCACATCATTGTATTTTGCTATTGTTACCATGGCCACTGTTGGTAAGCACCTACCCTATCGATCTACCCGGCATACCTTTAATAATTTGCTTTGCTTGGAAATTAATTAAATATAATATTCTTTCAGGATATGGAGAAATTCATGCCGTCAATATCCGGGAAATGATATTTGTTATGGCTTATGTTTCCTTAGACATGATTCTTGGTGCTTATCTACTGGGTAACATGGCAGCACTAATTGTTAGAGGATCAAAAACTGAGAGGTTTAGGGATAAAATGGCGGATCTTATCAAGTACATGAACAGAAACAAGCTAGGGAAGAACATAAGCAAAGAGATTAAAAACCACGTTAGGTTACAGTATGAAAGCAGTTATCCTGAAGCCGAGATTCTTCAACATATTCCAGTTTCTATTCGAGCAAAGGTAATAAATAATACTCTGTATAATATAATCGATCGGAACTACCTAAGGGCGGGTACGGTGTGATTAGACAATTATTTATATATATTGCTGAAATTAAATACTATTAACTT
>CM008341.1:41525139-41536570 GCA_002525835.2 Ipomoea batatas | reverse complement strand
TGCTCCATTTTGCGCTCCGCTGCTTTTCTTCCTCCTTGAGTGAGATCCTAAGCTACCAAAATTGATCCAAAGCTTTCCAAAATGCTTCCTTTACCACTTGTTGTGAAGAGTTTCGCCTATAACCACAAAAACACACAACCAAGTAATAAATTCCACTCAAGTAACAATACTTTACTATAAAAATAAACGGGAAGTGGGGTTAAAAAGGCATTTAGAAATAGAGTTATCACAGACCAAGATCTAATGATCGTAATAAGAACCACAAACGAAGCTCCTAACCAAACAACAATAATCAATTCAAGAATGGCAAAATTCAAAAGAAAGGAACATGTCTTGGATGTTTCGTTTGTGGGAAGCAAGGCCATCGCGCTGCACAATGCTACTTTCGCAAAGGCGTGAATCAGAACACGAAAAAGTCAGAAAATGGGGGGACTAAAAACCAAGCTCATCTGACTAAAGACACGGACAACACAGAAGTGGTAGCAGCCGTAATAACTGAAGCTAATATCGTTGGAGATCCAGAAGAGTGGGTCGTGGAAACTGGAGCATCGCGCCACTTCTGCAATAACAAAGATATGTTCAAGGTATTTGAACCTATCACTGAAGGAGAGCAAGTGTTCATGGGAAACTCTAGCGTCTCCCAAGTAAGTGGTAGAGGCACCGTAGAACTAATGTTATACTCCGGAAGCAGTTAATGTTGAAAAATGTGTTGTATGTCCCTTCCCTTCGTAGAAATTTAATTTCTGAGGCCTTATTGAACAGGGTCGGGATTAAAATAGTCTTTGAGTGACCGTCTGGTCATGACTTACTATGGGAAATTCCTTGGGAAGGGATATCTACGTGGAGGACTTTTTTGTGCTAGATGTTTCTGTAATTAGGCCTAATCTGTTTGAGGGTCGTGATACGACCTCCATTTATGATCTTCTTCCAAATTGGCATGTTATATGCAATAATAATAATGGTTCTCCTTCTGCTTATATCACTATTCCAGTTAATATTTGGCATGGTAGATTAGGACATGTTGGTACAAAGTGTTTAAATAGATTAAAAAGCACAAACTTATTACCAAACTTGTCTAGCGATTCTTTTACTCAATGTGAAACATGTGCCGAAGCAAAATTTGCTAGAAAATCTTTCTCCTTTGTAAATCATCATACAACAAGTATGTTAGAATTGATTCATTCTGACTTAGCCGATTTTAAAAATACCGAAAGCAAAGGTGGAAAACGTTATTATATTACCTTTATTGATGATTTTACTTGTTTTACAAGAGTTTATCTGTTAAGATCAAAGGATGAATCCAATCAAAAATTTATAGTTTTCAAAACAGAAGTAGAAAACCAATTGGAGAAAAAGATTAAAAGGCTTCGATCTGACAAGGGAGGGGAATATGAAGCAAATACCCTAGAAAGGTTGTGTGAATCTTCTGGCATAATTAATGAAGTCATTACCCCTTACACTCCCCAACAAAATGGTATAGCTAAGAGAAAGAATATAACTCTCAAAGAAATTATTAATGCCATGTTAATCAGCTCAGGTGTTCCAGACCCTTTGTGGGGGGAAGCTGTTTTAACAGCCAACCACATTTTATACAGAGTACCTCATAAAGGATTTGAAAAAACCCCCTATGAGCTGTGGAGAGGGTATGCTCCAAACCTCAAATATTTTAAAGTGTGGGGCTGTTTAGCAAAGGTTGGACTTCCGTCCTTCAAAAGGCCCAATCTGGGACCTAAAACAATAGATGTCATCTTTGTTGGGTATGCTGAGAACAGTGTTGCCTACAGATTTATGTGTTTGGAAAATCGCTCTATATGTGAGTCCAGAGATGCTATCTTCTTCGAACACTTATTTCCTTTAAAGAAATCTCTTGATTTATCTGTTGACAGAATTCAAAGCAATGAAAATATTGTGTTCCCTAGAAGTACAGATTACACTGATGAGCTCAGAAGAAGCAAAAGGCTAAGAATTGAGAAAAGCTTTGGCTCTGAGTTTATAACATTTGTAACAGAGTTGAAAGACTTAAATGAGTCGGTGACCAAGCAAAGGAGCGCCTCAGCGGACCATCTTTAGTGCTTATTATTTTAAAACGTGCAGGTGGTCTGCGGTTTTGTAGATTGTTATGGATTGTGATTTGCAAGTGTTGAAGTGTTAAATCTGATGCGTGCATGAAGGTCAGTTGTGGTCATTCCCGGTTAGTTATGAAAGTATTCCATCTCCGCTTTTAACCGTTTGGATTTCACTTGCCAAAGGAACGATAACAACCAGAGTTCCAGCATTCTATAAACGGCACCCGACCAGGGAAAATGATCGGAGTAGGTAGATCATAAAGGTGGCGGCCCATCTTTTTGATCGGTCTCTTCAGAACCCAATCTGAGTGTGTTTCGGGTCTCACTGGCCTGAGAGTTGCTAACCAGGCACTGTGAATGTCTACCCAACCGACCTAAGACATCGACGAAGCTGGAATAATAGTTGAGGACCTCTCAAGTCTGGAACGCCACTGCGATGATTCAAAAATGGACATTAGGTCGAGTGGCTTAACAAGTTGGCGACTTCGTAGAATATAAGGAACTGGGGACCAACTATAGTAGTGCATGCGGTGTTCATCTTGATTCACCGGGCAGTTTCTCAACCAGAGTGGTAGATACATTCCTCTGGGCTGATCGGTTAAAATGCTTGATTTCCCAAACTGGTACTGGCTGTTTGGAATATTGCAGAGCTCCCATGCACGCATCTTTACTCCGCAGAACCGATCCTCGTCGCTATACCGCATGAAGGACAGTTATGGCCTTCCTGGTCAATCTCGAGTCATGCATACTGGAAATTGGTGAAACCTTGATCCCCGATGACCGAAACTCCTAACAGTCGTCGGGTACTCCGAGCACCAAGCACAATACCAAACTCATTACCGACCTCAAGCAAATGAACACATTAACAAACTCTCCGGTGGTCTTGAATTTTCCCGACTCGGACTTCTAGCTAAAACCGGTTATAGCGCTGTGTTACTCCCCGACTTCATCTGAGTTAATAGTCGGAACTGAGTACCGAGCGGTATCCTCAACAGAGCTGGAAAATTCCCCGACCTCTTATTAATCGAGCTAAAAATTCTCCCACCTCTTATTGATCGAGCTGTATCTTTTCCCAAGGGGATTGGTTTCCCGGTCACTACTGTAACTGCCAGCCTGCAACAATTGCCTCGGGTAGCCGGATGATCGGGACGAGCATCGTATGGAATTCCTTAGTTCCCGGAAAAAGAGCACCACCCGAGCCCACTTTAATTTGTTGAACTGCTGTCACTTGGTAAGCTTGTGCACACCTCCCAATCGGATTTCCCGACCTCTGGATGCTGGTGTGCTCGACGCACTAAGCAATTAAAAAAAGCAGAAAATAAAATGAAAGTATGAGACCAATAGTGGCTGGCAGTCTACATGCATTTAGTGGAGAATGCGAGATGAGAATTTTGAGAGTTTACAACTTTGTAATATGATTTCCCATTGTAAATTGTATAGCCTAAATTGTAATTATTATAAGTATAGGCTTATACTTGGAAAATTGTAATAGCAAAAATTAAATGTAATAAGCCCGGTTAGGTTGGTTTTTCCACCACGACACTCTAAGTCTGGTCAGGTCGGCTCATCCATCACCGGCATTGTAAATCCGGGTTAAATCTCGGCATAATTACGACGGCGGTCGAAAAAAAATGCTACGGGAGCAAGGTGCCCGTTACGGTCCTCGAACCGATTCGTGGGTGCAAGGTGCCCATTACGGTCCTCGAACCGATTCGTGGAAACAAGGTGCCCGTTACGGTCCTCAAACCGATTCGTGGGAGAAAGGTGTCCGTTATGGTCCTTGGACCGATCTTTTTGGGTGTATAGTGCCCACTACGGGAACAAGGTGCCCGTTACGGTCCTCAAACCGATTCGTGGGAGCAAGGTGCCCGTTATGGTCCTCGAACTCGTGGTTAGGTTGGCATTACCACCACCGGTGCTATAAGTCTAGTTAGGTCGGCATTACCACCACCGGCATTGTAAGCCCGATTAGATCGGCATCATATCGCCTTCACCGGCACAGTTAACCCGAGACCAATTCCTGGCATTAAGCCCTACGAGGTAGGCAATTTGACTCGCCAGGTCGGCATTTCACCCCGGACAAATCCAATCTCTTGATTGGTAAAAGTTGATCACCCTGTCACATTAAAATCCGATCACTTGATCGGTAGCATTCGACCCCTTATCATGGTAGAGGTCCGATCCCTTGATCGGTAAGTTTAATCCTCGTGAATCCCCAAAGTCCTACAAGATAGACAAATCGACCATCAGTATGGTCCGGTACATCAACTTCGGGAACTCAATCGAGTCACTTCCCGACCGCAGTCAAAATTGAACTCGGGAGGCCATCGTATCTACTCCCTTGTCTTGACAATCTCGTAACATAGGGAGTGGGGCTACTAGCAGGATTATAGGGCAACTCCCTTGACCTACGGAGTGCACTCCCCGAGCATATTGACCCTCCCGGTCTCACGAGATTTTTGGGTCTCCTAGAATCCCTACACTTGGGATTCTCGGTTCCTAAACCGAGCGTAGAAAGGGAAATTTTTCCCGTTCAAATGGTTTCGATTTTCAAAAATCCATCATAATGATTAGCACGGTAATAAAAACCAACCGAGCGCGATCAACTAAAAACGATCTTATGATCGGGTAATCCGGATTGAGGTTTGATCGAGCTCAAACCAAATGTGACCAGTTAGCCCGAGTAAAGGGCATTGGGAAAAGCGTTCCCGCTTACGATCAATAAGATCAATAGAGGTCCCCGAGTCATGTATAAATCCAATCCCCCGATTGGTAAAGTCTGATCCTTAGATCGGTAAAATTCAACCTCTCAATCGTATTGCAAATTCGATCCCTAGGTCAATAGAGTTCAGCCGACCCTTATGGTCCAAAAGACTGTGCTTAAGGTTGTGCTCTTTTTTCCTTAGCAAAGATTTTTTTTTCCCACTGAGTTTTTTCTTAGTCTAAGATATTTAACGAGGCAATCGGCATAAGTCGAAGACTATACGGTCAGTTTCTCCAGCTTGAACTCTTCTTTGTTGGCGTTTAAGTTGTGCTCTTTTTAACTCGGTTAAGATTTTTTTCCCATTGAATTTTTTCTTAGTCTAAGGTTTTTAACGAGGCAACCGGCGTAAGTCCTGGACCGTAAGGTCAGTCTCCAGCCCGAACCCTTTCTCATTGACTCGGAGTCAGGGCACGGACTAGGGGCTACTTGATAGGAAATATACCACGAGTATACGGCCCTACGAATACTATACGTATGACGGACGTATTGTACGGTTATTAGCCCTATAAAAGGAACTTGAGTCCTTATTGTTACTTGATAGGGAATATACCCCGGGTATACGGCCCTACGAATACTATACATATGACGGGCGTATTGTACGGTTATTAGCCCTATAAAAGGGACTTGAGTCCTTATTGTTAGAGGCTTTTGGACTTCCCTTCTCTTCTTCTCTCTAAAAGGATCCAACAAGCATTGTGCTCTCTCTTCTCTCTATGTTGTTCAAAGAAAATGAATAAAAAAAGTAGAATTGAGAGCCAATTATGGAATCTACATTATATTTTGCATACAATTCTTCTACATGATTCATACGGTTGAGTACATGAAAGAATTAACACTATCACGGCCAAACTTGAATGACTTACATCCTTCTTAAATCAATTTTCAACGTCCTTAACAAATGACGTCTACGCTTCCTTTCTACATTCCACTTAGTCGCAGTTCCTCCCTTTGGTATTTAGTGACAACTCTAAAGCTAGTAGAAAGGCATATACGGAGTATAAATAAACAAATTCAATTTAATTTCAATGGCCTATTTCACCCTTATTCCAAAAAAAACTATCACATTTTTTCTTTCATTGATTTGATGGTTGTAAATTGTATTTCATTCCTAGTTCCGTCATTTTCAAAAAAAACAAATTCATATTTTATCCGAACCATATATATCTGTGTAAGTTGCATCTAGTAACAATTATATCTAAACCTTTAACGAATAATTTCATACCAAAACTCTATGTTTTGTGGTAATTATATCAAATGATTTGATAATGAAGTTGTAACATTCCAGACTTTTGTAAACATTTCTTAATCAACAATATCCGTTAAAAAGAGGAAAAAGTAATCCAGATGAAAGACCATATATCCTCTAACTGTTATCCTCCAAAGTGCGCCTGCAGGAATGAATGTGTCCTTTTCAGCAATTGGTGAGATAACGAACACGCTCACTCTGCGGACCCTGAAGAATGAATGGGATAAATTTGCAGAATATCTGTCCACGTTTTCTGTCCATCGCTCACCTCCTTCACAACTGATGCCACCTTCTCTGCACTAACACGAATCTGATCTTTGCTATCCCTCTCTCTCACCGTCACTGACGATGTTGAATCAACCGTGATAGCAAATGGCACACCTAGTTCATCTGTTCTCGCATACCTCTTCCCTATTGAAGTACCTACACAAAATCAACTTAAATTACAACTAAGCATTACATGAATACAGATACATCTAGGAACTAGTATGCAACACTCTGGCATGCTGGATACATATGCAACTGCTCAAAATTGTCTACAGAAACACAATATACTCCAGGGAGCAGACCACTTGCATTTTACTCCATAACCTACCAAACACGTAGTAGAAGCAGCCCCATGCACATAGTTTATTTTATCAACAAAATCAAGGCTTGAAGCACACCTGTGATGTCAATCTTATGTGAGATTCCAGAAGCAGTGAGGGATTTGGAGATAAACTTGGCAACTTCTTCATACTGTTCATTCTGAACCAGTGGGAAAACAGTACACTTGATGGGTGCAACAAGGGGTGGGAAGCGGAATACATTTAGCTGCTCATCTCCAGCTTTACTAGGCCTTGTATAGAATGAGTGCTCATAAAGACAATATATGATCCGCC
This sequence comes from Ipomoea batatas, assembly GCA_002525835.2. Taxonomy (NCBI): domain Eukaryota; kingdom Viridiplantae; phylum Streptophyta; class Magnoliopsida; order Solanales; family Convolvulaceae; genus Ipomoea; species Ipomoea batatas. The sequence continues at coordinate 41,529,613 of CM008341.1, read as the reverse complement.
CAATTCCAAAAGAGGGTTCAATGACAGAAGGTGTGAACACCCTCTGGTGCTCTTTCTTCTTTTCTTTTGAAATAGACACCATATTTCTCTTAATTGTGACACTTCTCCCAAGACTGCATATCTGAAACTCCACCTCTCCTTTGGATTCCAAATCAGCCTTCATCTTCATAGCAATGTCTTCATTCATAGCCTAATATAAAGAAAAAGACAGCAAGCAAACCCATTCAGCTTCAATCTTCTATTTTCCTTTTTTTATTCAAATAGAAACACAGACTACTTTTCTTAACAAGGGCATCTAACCCTCTCTACTGATTTTTGATTGAGGGATTGACTTGTGGTTAAGAAAGGGCAGTTCTACTTACATAGTGAATAGCACCAATAATACCATTTAGGTTACCATGGTTGAAATATCAATGATGTCCTAATACCATGCTAGGAGGAGGTCGAAAAAGTTAAGATGTTCATTTCCATTTAGGACAAAAATTTTTAGCACAAAATTTGAAGAAATCTCTTTCCATGGAACTTGGGGACCTATGGACCAGTAGAATGTTCCAAGTCAAGCTGCACTACTTGGATGAGATCTATACATGTATACATATGTCTTTTAAAAAGGAGGAAGAACTTTGATGAGTACCTCCAAAGCTTCAGCAACCATCTTTTGGTTCCCTTTAAATGCTAAGCCAAGCTCCTTCTTTACTGGAGTTATAACAAGTTTCTAGCATTGCATAGCATTACAAAGAGATTAGAAGACTTGCAACATAATTACAAAGAAAAAATGACTAATTAAATGGAAGCATTTGCTACCTCCACTTCTCTAGGCTCTGAAAATTTTTCCTGAGCTACAAGAGGCGCACCACTTTTTTCCTGATAGACAACAGTGAGCATAATAGTATCAATACGCAAATCCTTCTATATCAGACTAAGAGTAATCGTTTTTGAAGTGTAAGATATTGCAACTCATTCTTCATAATGTAAACTGTACTAGAGTAAACTAGGCAATGACCTAAAAAAGCATTATAAAAATTTTAAGGTTGATGTCAATAGTGCAAACAGAAATTTCAACTTCTAGAATGCATGAATATCTTGGAAGTAATGAAAACAATGATTTAGGAATCTATAAAACATTACAAGGACTACAATAAAAATAAGATGCTGTTGAAGATACAGCACACCAAGTGAGTTGGGGATAAAATCTTACAGAATGAGCACGCAAATCATATGCAGATCTATCAGCTATACCAACACACTCTATCCAACCATAAGAACTCTCAATTTCAGCATCCCAGCAATCTTCAGCATAGTGGGCCATCTCATTTTCAAGGTGTTGCCTGAATCTCAAACGATCTTTATCTATTCCAAGTAGTGTTAAGAAAAGGAAGACTCTCCCAACAAAGTATCCAAGTGTTTCATTATTGACAGTTCCCTGGCAAAAATGTTGTACTAGAAAATGTTGAAATCAATGTAGCATAATATATAAATAGGAAGAAGATCACTCGTAAAGCGGTATAAAAGAAACTCACTCTAGAAACTGCTTCACCCAGCCGAAATCTTTTTGCAGATTGCCCAGACACTTGTTCTTTTCTAGGAAGCATTAGAAACTCTAAATTTGCAACCTCAGAGAACTTCGGGTGGGATTTGTTCTGAGGATCAACAAAATGCTCAATTTCTGCTAAAGTGAACTCCCGGACCCTGAGAAGCCCTTGGCGCGGTGATATCTGGAAATGTTGATTAATAAGTTACAAATTCTGTTTCTTTTCACAAGTGCAGTGCAGTGCAGTGGATACAGTTTTTCGCAAATGCAGTGCATATTTAAGCATCTAAGCACCAGTTAGAACTAGATAGTAAAATTCATAATAAAACTGCATCCACATCAGAAACATATAGCGCAAAGGTGCATGTTATAAAATCCAAAATTTGAAGCTTAAAAATTTAATACCTCATTTCTAAAAGCCTGACCAATTTGAGCAGCTGCAAAAGGAAGCTTGTTCCCATTGTAATAATATAAATCTTTGAAATTCACAAATATCCCTTGTGCTGTTTCAGGACGTAAAAAGCTGCATCACATCAAAATTTAAAATTAAAACAATAATAATAAATAAAACATCAGCACCATAGTGTTACAAATCACAAAAGCCACTAGCAATCAGCATCAATAACAGTCATAGCTATCCAAGCAAGACAACTCATACTGACCCAGGGCTCAAGCCAGAAGGACCAATTGAAGTCTGAAACATGAGATTGAATGGGTAAGGATCAGAAAGAGGATTCTTGGTATCGGGTGCAGTGATACCATATTCCTTGATCTTTGCACCAAGTTGATCGGCAGATAGATCATCCAAGACAGCAAGCACATGTTTCAATTCAGCAACCTTTTCTGAAGACATAGTCAAGTCCTTCTCAATCTTCTCGTTGCAATAATCCTTGAGCAAATGATCAGCTCGATAACATGTTCCAGTCTTCACATCCTTAACCATAAGATCTGTAAATTTCTCAACATGACCTGATGCCCTTAAGACAGCCTCAGGTGTCACACATGGACAGTCAATTTCAAGCATATTCTCCTCCAAAACGAAGTGCTGAAATGGGACAGGGAAAGCAAAATACTATCACATACTGGATATTATTATTATGCATATAAAACAGATGAACATGCATGCAAATTCCAATTGAAACTTTTGAAATAACATCAGCAGTCAGATTGCGAATATGTGGTAGGCTAAGCAGAAAATAGATTAAAAAAGTTGGTAGTCTGATACATTTATTAGGCGGAAGTTAAAGCTGAAAAGCAAAGAAACCTGACGCCAAAAAGCGAGGACATTGGCCTTAATAGCACAGCCAGGTGGACCGTAGTCATAAAGACCGGTGACACCGCCGTATATCTTGAAAGAGGGGATGTAGAACAAGCGGCGCTCGAGAGTGTTGGCGACAGCCTGACGGAATGCATCCCTGCCCCCGGCAGCACCTGAGAGGGAAGATTTGAGCTGGCTCTCGATCGACGCCTTCTCGAGCTTCAATGCGTTCAACGCTTGAACGGCGGCATCGATGTCAGGCTTGGAGGCGCCTGATGCCTTCAATTGACGGACTGCCTTTCCTTGGAGGTCGACACTGGACTGTTTGTCTGCAAGAGCTTTGCGAAGCGAGTCTTCGTCCACGGGTTGCATAGTCATCGAAGGAGAATGGAGAAGGCGGGGAGTGGAGATGGCGCAGTAGGGACGGCAGAGGAGGAACTGGGAGCGGCTGATCAGAGCATGAAATGAACAACGCATGCGAAAATACCACTCTCCTCTCCTCTCTGGCGTAGCACTAGCAAAGTAGTAGTAGGGTTTTAGCTTAACATTTTGAATAAAATCAAAAAATATACATTGACCGCCTGGGACCTGCCCTCAAGTATATAAATTTTGGCACTTAAGCCCCTCACTTTATTTTCTTTACACTTCACTCCATATCCTCCTCCACTTCCACTTAAAAGTTAAAACTATTTCTTTCCTAGTCTTTTTTTTTTTAATACTCATGAACACAGTAGTATATCTTCTATATTTTTGAAATGATAATCAAGGCATCATCACACTACATGCTAGATGGCCTATTCTCTAATTTTCTTTTTTGTTAAAATAATGATGTGAAAGAAGAAATGATAGACTTTTTGTTAAAATAATGAGTGAAAGATATGATAGAGTTAAAGATTGGGGGCATGCGCTTAAATTTTGTTTGCTCTGTTAGAATTTTCTGGTTTAGGGCATTGGCACATTGCTTCTGAGCTTCTGATTAAACTTTTATAGTTAAAAATTTTGGTTTGCTCTGATTTGCACATTGCTTCTGATTTGACTACATCGCATCTATCAAAAAAAGAGTAGCAGCATTTGTAAAGAAAAGAATGATTAGCAGGAGCCAGAAGGTTTGAGATTTCAAAGCCCATGTCCATAACAGCATAATCTAAGCAATGTCTGTCAATAACATCTCATCTGATTAACATGCAAATTAATATAGCACTCAAAAACGAAACGATAAGAAAAGGTTACAGCCGAGATCTAAGTAAGACAAGCATAGCATGCTTTTTTTTTTAACATTCAAAAAATGTTGATACAACAAAATTTTTCTTTCTTTTTGCCTTGGCATGCTGCATCTCATCTGAAGTAGTGAAAATTTGGTAGGAGAACCCCTTTCTTCAGCCAAACTCTTCTCCGATCCTCTTTTTTGTTTAAAATCAATTAGTATTTCCAAAATTTGAAGCTCCAGCAGCCGCTCCACTTAGGGATCTCGCCGCCTGCCGAGGTAGGTAGATAGGTAGGTAGTATTACACTTACACGGCAGCCCCGCAGAAAATGGGGCAATTAAAATTCACAAGCTCAGCAAAATTCTGAAAAGCAAGGAAGGAATCCTTCTCTTCCTTTGTTTTCTGTTTTGTTTTTTCCAGTGACCACCCTTAATGTACATAAAAGAAAAATTTTGGGTGAAATTAGTCTCATCCCTAGAA
>CM008341.1:41446323-41458318 GCA_002525835.2 Ipomoea batatas | reverse complement strand
GCTTCGCCTTGTTACTCACCCAATCTACTTTAATGCATGTATGTATGCCTGATTAATTAGGATGTGATCCTTGAGCCAACCATTTTGCAACTACGTTTCCTATTACACCAAAGTTGAATTATTTGCTACATTAATATTTCTATTGATAAATTCTACCCTATTGGTTGAAAAGAGAGACTCTAAGATAAGAATCGAGTTTAACCTTTTTCAGTATATATATTTACAAATATGGGATACATGTTTATGGAGCAATGGTATTCAGTTTAATCTCGAATAATTATTCTTCGGCCTTCACTCTTGTATGGAATATTAAATTTTATGAATAAGTATAAATGAGAGACAAGACAAAGTCATGGATCAACAAACTTGATAGTCATCAAAGTTATGACCATTAAATATGTTGCTTGTAACCCTAGATGTTTTATCATCACAATTACCCGTGAATGTAGACACATTGTTGAACCTCGTTAATCTTTATATATTTATGTGTATTTATGTGTGTGTGTGTGTGTATAGCAGCTTGGTAAATCAGTCTAGGTTATTGTGTTGACCAGTTTCAATCAAAAAATTGAATGTACAATTCTCATGAGATCGAAATTAAATTTAAAATCTTGTAATTATCAAATTAATGTCCAGCCAACCTACATGGATGAGGTTGCCACAAATAATAAATATAATGCCTCTCAACTCTATTTGAGGGAGACAACACTACCCTAACTTGCTAAGTTTCTCTGCATAATAAATAAATAAATAAGATTTTTCTATAATTTTATTTTAAATACACACGCATATATAGACACACAAAAATTTAGAGGTTATATATTGTTGCATTGGTGCCAAGTAATTCTCATTACATAGCGATATTTAATTTGTTGAATTATATATTGAATCAAGAAATTGTGTGCGTGTGTGTATATATGAGTTGTGCAGTGCCTATCATGCTCAGCTCCTATGAGACGAAAACAATAACTTGACGAAATTGCATTATATTTAAGCATGCAAGCTAAGGTCAGCAAAATGGTATCCGCCACTGACATTAGCTTTTGTAGTGTACTCGATAAATCAATTTAAGTTGTCAATTATTCACAAATTATTGTGTGTATCATGGTTCACATAACTGTGTAGACCATGAATATGAAGTACATTTTTAATACACTAAAAATACATTATTTGTGTATCGATTGTACACTATTTTATAGTATATAAAATAATATACTTCCAATACTCAAATAATGTACTTTCAAATAATGTATTCCGTACTTTACATACACAAATAAAAAAGACTAATAGACCAATCTCACATGGAATTGAATTTAAAACTTTGTGATTAGCAAATCAATTATTCGATAAATTTGGATGGATTGCCCCAACTAATAAATAATTAAATATAATGCCTCTCAACTCTATTTGAGGGAGACAACACTTTTCCCAACTTCCTAAGTTTCTCTGCTAAAGAAATAAATAAGATTTTTCTATAATTTTATTTTAATTTTTAGAGAAAGAATGGTTGAATATCTTCTCGGCAAGTAATATGGTTTGCCAATTACTATCAGTCTTTCTTGTCCATAATATAATACTCACTCCTAAATGAAGCACAAATTTCATACTCCAACATCTTCTACCAAAGCCCTATTATATATACTTTGCTTTAATCTATTGAATGTCATATCTTATTCTCAATATATTTCGTGATACATTCAATATTTCTTTTTTTTTTTTTTTACTGATAGCACGTTATTAGATTTTGAAAGTTCAATTTGAGATAGAGTTATCGATACTTTTATATATATATTTTAGCATGTCTTAATAATTTGGTTTGTTTATGCTGCCTTTGTGCAATAAGTTATGCCAATTGAAAAAAATTGTGTAAATATTTATTTTGTGTGTGTGTGTGTGTGTGTGTGTGTGTATATATATATATTTTGAAGCTGCAATAAAATTAAAATTACTATCCAACCATAGTTTAACGAAATATAATATTGTTTCATACTTGGAAGCATGGAATGCCAACAACCAAATGATACATTGTTTTGGTACATAATGTGGGAAGAATATGTTCGAATTGGAAAGGTTGTTAGAAATTTGACAAAATGTGCTGGAGATTCCTTTACACTCACTACGATGAATTGGAGCCTCCATACCCTACCCCCTTACTAATTAACTATACTTTATTACCTCATCCTTTTATTATTATTCTTAATTTTATATATAAATCAAGTTTCTGGAATTTGTTGAACTATATCGTGGACCTCATGAACCAGCTTTCGAGATCCTTGTAATCAACTTCAAGACTCAATACTAAATTATACACTTTTGTACAATAGAAGCCCAACCCAAACTCAAATCCAGGACGTTCATTCGTAGTAGAACTATCGCTGAAAATAAATCTTTAAATGGAGGTTCTCATCTATTAGATTAATGCTATGAGGCAATCACTTCATTTCAAAAGCAAAGTATTTAAAATAAGTAAGTATTATAAAAAGGAACTTTTCTTCATTAAAGAAAATTATATTTGGACGCAATGTAACTAACAACCTTAGGGTTTATATTATATTTTTGATACAATAAAGCTAACAATGGTGAGGTTTGATACCCATGACATCTTGTTTATACATATAAACTAATACACGCACTTCATCATTATGTATTAAAGTGGCCTCTTATATTCACCACGTAAAATGGGGAGGAGAAAAGTGAAATTAAAATCAATTACAAACCAAAAATGAAAAAGAATATAAGATTTACGTGGTTCAGTAGTGTGCTTATATCTATATTTGCGAAATATTTTTTAATTAAATGTGACGATAATAAATTCAAAATTATCAACATCATATTTATATGTAACTCTAATGATACATTTACAAAATTATTCAGGTATAGTAAACAATTGACCAATTTTTTTTAAAAGGTTATGGATAGCATTGTGATTTGAGGAATTGCAAAGGGTGGGTGGAGGAAATGAGGAATAAAGTATAGGGGTCCCACAAGGTGGCATAAGGACAGGCACCCACGTCAGATTCTTGGGTGTATGACGAATGATCCAATTTTCATTTCTAGATTTTCTCATATCTTTTTTGTCTCACGATTTTCATCACTTTCCAATTTTTTGAAAAAGAAGAAGAAGAAAATAATAATAATAATAATAATAATAATGTTGTCAAATTAAACATTTAGGGCATGTTTGGTTGGCTGGAAGTTGTTTTCCATGGGAAGTGAGTTCCCTAAAATCAAAGAAATAGCTCACTTCCCATGTTTGGTTGGCAGGAACTTAGATTCCCATGGGAAGTGGGTTCCTCCATTTACAGGAAAACAAAATCTGAGGTAGAGCCTCGGATTTTATTTTCCATAGTTGTTGGGAACAAAAATTGAGATGGCAAGACCATTCTACCCTTCTATTTTCTTCCTCCTTTTTCCGTTTCTTCTTCTTCCCTGCCAAAATGGAAACTGGAAAGACAGTCGGTGGTCACCTCTGCCCTCGCCGGTCGCCGCCTCACTCTGCGCCTCCTTCTCCGCCTCACCGCCCCTGCCTCAGCCTCGTCGTGGCTGCCTCGGCCTCTCTGCTCTGCTGATTCTTCGACGCAGCCACAACCCCCACACGCCCTGGCTCTGCTGATTCTTCAATTCGACGCAGCCTCCATTTACGATAATGAGGATTGAGGTCTGATGAGATGAGAATAAAAACCTAATAAAATTTGCCCTCAAAAATTGTTTAAAGAAATAAAAGAAAATTGGCCCAAAATTTTGCAACAAAAAAAAAAAGGCCCAAAAATGCCTCAGAAATTGGCCCCAAATTAAAACAATAGTATTAAGAAATATTAATTTTATTATTATTAATAATACATAAGGGCATATAGGTCTTTATACTCATTATTCACATACTCTTCTCCACCAACCAAACAACATAATTTATCTTCCCAGCAATTTCTTTTCCACCAACCAAACAACATAATTTATCTTCCTAGTAACTACTTTTCCACGGAATTTCACTTCCACTTCCATTCAAATATTTTCCGCGAACCAAACGGGCCCTTAAAATTCACATCTTTAATGAATCAAAAGCGGAAAAACAAAAGTGCGGTACGTAAGGGCAATGGTGAAAGAGGCAATTCAAAACAGTTGAGGGGTCCGACATGGTTAAGGTGGACCCAAGCTAAGCCTCCTACATTGACAACTCATGAAAGCTCAAATGTATTATATTTTGGTTCCGTGGGGAAAAGGGAAACCCACAAAATTTTTAAATATTTACGAGGAAAAGGAAAATGAAAAAGGAAAGAAAAATTGGTAAGAAACCCAAATGCGATTGCGGCTGTGGGTTTTTGTTTTTGTGTGTGCGTTTGTTTGGTTGGGGGGTCAAAAGTGGTTTGCGTGCGGGGATGAACATTTTTATACACAACCAACACAAGAGAGGCTTTTATATAAGAGAGATCGAAACATCAAACTTTGCAATTATTGTCTTTTTAGTTCAAATATGTTGTCAACTCCAACATGCATCTCCTTCTGCCTATGAAACAACGCCAACTCTCGCTCTCTCCTACTTGAAGCATGTGCGAGCCAAGTTATTTTTGACGGGTTCTAAACAACACACAAATTCATAACTTCTTACATGAAATTGGCTTTAATTTCATACCAAATTAAAGCATGAATGTGCTCTATATGTTAAGCTGATATTTAAATTGCACATTTATGTTTATATATTATAATGTTCAACGCCTCTCTCCCTCCCTCCATACACAACTATACAAATATCTTAAGTGGTTGTCTATAGTTGACCGACTCAAACTAAGAAGATCAATAGATACATCTCGTAAGTAGTAGAACTTAGAATCTTATGGTTACCAAGTTAACTATTCGACCAACTCGATTGAGATTGTCCCACGTATTGTAATTCTATTAATTAAAGAGAAATACAAACAAAAAATATGACTTATCTATCAATTTTTTTTTTTAATGAATCAAAGCATATCACGTAAATGTTGAGTAAAAAAAAAAGTCAAAACATGAATTCAAGTGTAGCATTATTCTAAAATTTATCAATGTTTTTTTTTTTTTTTTGGATTGGGCATACAAATTTATGAGGGCAAATTAAATTTACTATATGTACTATATTGCCCCATTCAATCAACTAGGGTTTCCAGATTGATCAAGGAGTGTAGAGTGTTACTCTCACTACTTTCATTTGTGATGCTTAGATTTCTCATTAATTAGATCATTTTTCTATTGGCCTTCGAATAGAACATTGGCTAAATGATGATATACTTTTTAAGAAAATATTTTATCCATAACAAATGCCTAGTAAATATTTTGAGTAATGATATCATAATTATTAATGCATTTATAAAAATGAATTTTGTTGAGACAGCTCAATACAGTGAAGCAGATACATATTTTTTTTTAGGTATATATACGTTTGAACTTTAAAATTAAGAGCCACTCATTGTTCCTGTCCGGGAGACAAGTACAAGGTAAATCATGTACAAGTCCACAAATGTTTGTACACTAGTACTCACAATAAGACTATTCGGACATTACATCCTACAGTTGCTACCAATGCAAAGCTTATGAACTTATTTGGAGTTAGTTGACCAGTTGAGTTGCGCCTAGGGCTTAGGTGTATATGTGTGCAGTGTATGAACATAGGAAGATTGTAATAATGCTAACAATTGAAAATTTGTCATTAAAAACAAAATCTTGCCCCAAATTATGGACTTTATATTAATATAATACCAATTACTGTACAAATTGAAAATACAAAATATTTTTGTTTTAATAAATTATCCACTAGGTCTCTTTCCATACAATACAATTTGGCAAATCTGCAAAGATATTTGCACAATCATATTATTATATTCAGGTTACTTTAATCCTACTCAATAAAAAATCTTCCAAATAATTTGATGACAATTATAAGTGTTTTAATTTCGTGAATGTAATGATAGATGCAAATTATAATTCTTGTACTAAAAATTTAAAATTTCATGAGTTTGATTCTTTCCAATATCCTCTTAATCGAGCTCATTACATATGGTATCTCTAGATTCTAATGCAGTTTATCGATTACTATGTGTGATTTGAAAATTATTACAAAAGAGTGAAATTTATTATGTATAAACGTACTCTGAATAGTACTTATGGACTTTTCTCATCACCTAAAATAGCTAAATAACAATAATGGAACAGCATACCATAATTCAACATAAGAAACAATTCCATACATGAACATGTATGCATGTATATATACATTGTATTTTACAACGTGTTGAGTTGGCGGAAACAAAAATTATTTGAGGATATAATAATATTATATATAGAATTAAATATATTGTTTTACATGCTTCTAGAATACCCAAACTACATTTAGAATTTTATACGCAACTCATTTTGAATGGGTGCATAGGGATGATGATGATTACCAAACATTCTCATTTTAATTATGCCATAATAATATGCACTATCAATAAATAAATTCAGCATTTTTCTTTAATGGGTTACTTAATTACGTTAAACTCTGCTAATATAAATACTTATGGTAATATGACAACTTGTTTTCAGAAAATTAAAAATCGATCTTAGTTATTCATTTGATCAAATTTAACGTAATCGTTTTAAAGCAAGAAGAGAAAAATCGTAGTGACATTTTAATAATTTTTTAAGTTTCAAAAGTGTACTTTTTAACACTATACGTTGCACTTTGCAACACTATATCGTGAATTTTGACATGTTTAAAAGTGCAAGGTTTACTTTTTAGAGTTTATGATTTATTTATTTATTTTGAACTTAGGGGTTCATTTTTTATTGCTTAGGGTTTAGTAGTATTTATATTTTTAATTTAAATTTTTTTTTTTGGGTTTAGGTTTTAAGCCTTATCCAAATGCACTCTATATTTTTAGAAACTAGACTTTTAAAGTTGAGAAAAATTACCACATTTGCATCAAATCCATTATATTTTTAAAATGGATGGTTAAGATTGATTTTTAATTGTCTCATATAAATAATTTCTCATGTGAGGTGGCATATATATACACATATTAAGATATATCTTGTAAATGTATTCTTAAGTTGACCAATCTTGATATTTGCATGAACCCTAGCTACAGCTGACTATCTTTTGTTGATTCATCAATGAGATTTATGACTATAGCTAATTACTATATGATTACAACTACTTATTATATCTAGTAGCTAATTGTATAACCCCACTAAATAATAGTACTATGAAACCTATGCTAGTCATCAAATCCAATAACACCATCAATTAACTCATATGGGTAAGCAATTATTAAGTGATGAAATGAATGTCTTAAAACATTAGATAATTATAATTACTAATGTAATGTTGGAGAATGATTTGCGTCGGATTTTTATTAATCTTATAATAGTGAGGATATTGGATGCTAAATGTAAAAATATATATATACTTCGTAGTCATAAGCAATTAGAGAGTTTTGGAACCTCAACTACATCGAGAGACAATTTTCTATGTTGATTGGATGGCAATCTGAGAACCGGTATCATCTCTTCCTTGGAATATTAATTGTCAATGTTTAATTAATTAACCACGTACCCGAGTTTGAACTCACAATACACTTTGCTCTTTGTAGACTCAATTATATATTAGTGTGGTTTGGTCAAGATTCATGTAATATAATGTTATCATTAATTTAGACGCTAGTATGTTTGACATATTAAAAAAAAAAACACATCATGAAGCAAAAGGGAAAATGATGAGCGGTAAGAAATATAATGAAGCAAATAGTTTAGTCAATCATTTACACATCATGTACTCTTTTTTCCCTATATGCCATGATTTCGTTATGCTTTTAACTTCCAACTACTGTCTGCAGTTTCATGATTCATGTGCATATTTTCAACCTCCAAATCTCACTATAAAATAGAGTGATTTTTTTATTTTAATTTTTTAAAATTTTGTTTGGTCTATATAAGTGTATACGCATTATTATTATTTATACTAAATTCAATTTTCTTCATTTCTGAATGAATTTTAAAACTTCAAAATTTTAGATTGGAAAAATTGTACTTTTAGTTCCTAAGTTATTGAGTAATTATAAAATTCGTCCATAATTGTTGGTCTTGGTCATTTTTTGTCCGTAAGTTATCATTGGCGTTACACTTTTCGTCCATTTACTAACAAAATATTAATGTGAAGAGTGAGCACGAGAAGTTAGCTTAGGGACGAAAATTGAACACGAGAAGTTAACTTAGAGACAAAAAGTGTAACTTTTCCTTTTAAATATTATCACTCAGTCATATAATAAATAAATAAAAGAATATAATACGGAGTAGCAAAATAGCAATAGGTAAACGATTATTTAAAGGGAATTTCTAGAACAAGGATAGTAAAGTTCAAAGATGGTAATGATACAGGAAGTTGACCAAATACATTTTTGTTTATCAATAACTATTATTATATAATATAATATATAATAGTGTATGTATAGTGCAGATAATTGGGTGATTTTACATTAGACATTAAAGTGGTTTTAGTCAAATAAATTAAATTCGTAGAGTACTAAACGCAGTTTTCTTAAATGTAACGCTACCTCTGTCCACCACTCACGAGCAATGTCGTAATTAATAATTGAATAAAATAATTATAATTATTCATTAAAAAGAAAACGGCGTTTGCTTTGCTTTGCTTTGGTGCCTTTCTTGATTCGTAGGTAACCCCTCGCATGGTTTAGGATGATTATTGAGTGCAAGCAGGATGTGATCAGGACCGCTAATCTGACGGCTGACCTTTTTACTTTTTATATTTACTTTTTCTTTTCACGTATTTTTGCAAGAACAATAAGTTTCGATTCCGACATGCGAACCACAAAAGTGGCCATGTCTGACTTATAAAACTTGTCAATGCTTATCATATATATTTTCATATCAACACACCATATACATTTCCTTTCAATTAACTTTTCTTAAAAATGTTACATAAAAATAATACTTTTTATTTATCATTATCTGTAAAGTAATTTCTTTTGTCCCAATATTTTTTAGAGTTAGGTTAAAAGAAAGCCACTTTAATTTGGGAGTGATTAAGCGGAAGAGACTCATCAATTATTAACCAAACATCAATAATTCGATCTTTAACTTTTAAGTTTTTAAGTATGGAAAAATTTTAAATCTCCAAACTAGTTATACAATTCCACGAGAAAATTAATCATTGTATCGACAATTAAACGAATTTTTTTTATAACTCAAATTTTTTTACTTCTTCGTCGAACTGTTAATTTGTAGATGTCTATGTAACTAAGTGCCTCACATTCCTTCAAAAAAAAAAAAAAAGTGCCTCACATAGTCTCATGTACTCTCACTCTCCTATGTTTTGCTTTTGTTTCCCCAATTTACGTACGCGTATATATACCTATGCAAAACTTGTATTGCCGTACAACAAAGCGTACCAGTTTAGCATATATACATGTTACGTATGTGTATAAAGACGTAGAAGAGAAATAAAAAGATGTTTAAAGAAAGAAGAAACGGTGGAGCTTTGTACTTTATGGGAATTGAGGTCAGAAGAAGAAACTTAGCTTCCTCGTAAAGGCAAGCATGCATGCACACAACAACAAAAGATTTTCATCTTTTTTCATGTGAACCCACACAAATCCATTTTTTCACCTCAAAAGTTAATTAAAAAAAGTTTTTTTTTTTCAAAAAAAATAATTAATAATGGTATTTGTACCAGATCGATGTAATATTATGTTTATTTCCAAAAGATTTAATCTCCAACGTAACGTACCCCAAGCGCTCGACAGAGCATCCCAGACTTCTCCCTTGTAACCAACTGAGCTGTTCATGGGGGCCGATGATGTAATATTATGTTGTTGTTGATTATATTGTTGGTGGTGCGGATGCAATTATAATAAAAATGACAAGTTGGATGCCGGATATGTTATGGCAATTGTGAAGTGGAATATAATGGTAATAGGCTGAAAAAAGATGGCATCAGTATAACCAGTCATTTAATATAAAATGTAGTTTTTGTACGAAAGTGTTGTACAAAGAATTTTTTTTTTTTCCAATTGAGAAAGAATAGAAAGAAGATGGCATCTTTGCCTTATTCTACCAAGCTTACATGCATTGTGATTCCGCCATTAAAAGCAAAAGGAAAGGACGACATTTATTTACCTTTTTAATTTACTTTACTTGCTAACGTACACCCTTTACATATGCCAAGATCATGACTAAGGATTTTTTTTTTCTCTCCCATTTTACTCACTAGTTTAATAAATAGTATTTGAAATAAAAGGATGTTTTTACTTTATTAATTTCTACCATACTTGCAATCTATTCCTTAATTATAAGGTTTGACGTGTAATATCAGATTTGCAACCAGCCGATCACAAACAGCTGGCCGCCGCCGCACCACAACTGCAACTGCCAACCACCATCCGCCACCGCTCTACACCACCTTCCATCGATAAAAATGGAATACTTGAAAAGGCGGATAGGAAAGAATGAAAAATTGAAAATGTTTTGCATTTGCAATTACGAAACAGGCCATTCTGCATATTTGGGCTTTTATTCAATGAATAGTCCTGAAAAGATTCAGACCCATTTAAGATGCTAGAGGCCCAAATTTATTGCAACTTTTCTGATTGGCTGTATTTTATAACAATTGTTATACATGGACCATGGTCTGCATTATGAACATGGGTCCAAAACAACATTGAGATTATATATTTGCAACCGTTATATCGTGGACCACGGTGCACATAACAATGTGCACCCTGGTCCAAAACGACGTCGTTTCGATGTTAGTGGACGCGGACGCGAATGACTCCAGGGAATTCATTATCTATAATACACATAATCATTATCTAGAATACACAGAATGTTTGCCCAGAATACACAAAATATTGACACAAAATACACAGAACTCATCCTCCTAATATTCGAATGTACAAACACATCACAACCTGTGTTAATAACATGAATACACAGAATATTGACACAAAATACACAGAACTCATCCTCCTAAACATTCGAATGCACAAACACATCACAACATGTGTTACAAACATGAATACACAGAACGGTTGCCTAGAATACACAGAATGATTGCCTGGAATATACAGAACGATTACCTAGAATACACAAAATATTAACATAAATACATAGACCGGCCGAAACGGGAAACATGATTTCCAAAAAAGGGACGGTTAGTTTACAATGCTCAAAGCGATGTCGTTTACGTGCGTGGTGCACGGTATAATTTGCCATATATTTGTACTCCGTATCAGTTAATAAATTATGTGTCTACTATATGTAGTTAATAAATTATGTATATGCAGTTAACATATTATATACATTCAATTTATTTGTTGGTACATAATCTATTAACTGCAGACATATAATATATTAACTGCAAACACATAATCTGAATGACATTTTGAACCATGGTTCACATTGCAAGGTGGACCTGGTCCATGGTATAATTTGCTATTTTATAAGACAAATTGTACCATTGATCATAGTCCAAATTGTAAGGTATATTACATATAAATATTCATTTTTAATATATTGAAGATTAATTTTTAATATACTATAGCTTCATTTTTAGGCAATATACTAAAATGAACTTTTAAAAAATGAACATGCAATACAATAAAAATAAACGTTTAATATTTTAAAAATAATATTTATGTTAGTCGTTTACCTTACAATGTAAACTATAGTCAACTATATAACAATTGATTTTATAAGTACTTGTCTATGAAGAGTAGGGTTTAGGGTTTAGTAATTAGATTTTTTTTTAAAAAAAATAGGGTTTAGGGTTTAGTAATTAGATTTAAAAGAAAAAGAAAAAAAGAAAAGTCGATCATGTAGTACCACATATGAAGATGAATATTATTATGTAATTTTTGAAAGAGAATGTGTCATCAGGTATTAAATATTAATTAATATCAAATAGGAATATGAATATCTCAAAATATATCTATTTATAAATTTTTTTCTTTTCTCTTTTTGGTACTCTAGATCG
>CM008341.1:41275947-41294314 GCA_002525835.2 Ipomoea batatas | reverse complement strand
GTACAAATTAATTGAATCATGTGCTCCATCCAACTAAAAGCTAGACTATCTTTTGCATGGCTCTGATACCAAATTGAAGCATGTGCTCCATCCAACTAAAAGCCTAAGCTGATAGTTGGATTGCACATTTATGTTTATATTATACTTATGTTCACAGTACACACTTTGACTTTCTATAAATTTTCTGAAATAATTCTCATTATATATGGGTTAAACCTGTGTGAGACCATCTCACGGGTCACAATTCATGTGACGGGTCGTGTCTATATAATATGGGGCATAGTATTATAATTTGAGTCATAGTTTATGGGTTCAAAGAACAGAGCCACAATGCGGTTCTTGTTCTCATCTGGGCGGACACCAAATCCGTCTCCCTGCTGGTATATAAATTGAGCAATTCTAGGAAGATTATTAAGCATTAATATCATTCACATATTTAGTTTGTTGATTAAGTATAGATGGTTATATTTTATCTCCTTTAGAATTGGTCTAGAGTTGTTACTAGTATTTCTTCTATTTATACCTTTCTGTACAATAGTTTGAAACATCAGAATATACAGACATTTCTCATTCTCACATGGTATCAGAGCCTGACTATCACGAGACTTATTCAATATTTATTCATTCATATGGCGAGTACTTCCACCACTGCTATCATCCAAATATCCGCCCCAACCAACTTCCCAATCCGTCTTAGTGGTGCAAATTTTCCAGAACTGTATATTAGATTTGGGCTATATAGTATTACATTTAGGCTATAAATCATTGAGTTGAATGCTTAAAGTATTAAATATATCAATCTTAAATTGTATACTAGATTTGGACTATAAAGTATTACATTTAATGCTATAAAGTATTGTGTTTAGACTATAAGGTATTATTCAGTTCAACAATTTCTAAAGAACCCAACTCCCGTTGCCCCCAAGGTTACTTTATCTCAAATGTCAAAATCTTTAAAATTATGGAAAGATTACTCTTTGACGGGGATAGTAATGACATTGGATATAAGACTTGAGAAAATAGTTTTGGCCGACTATATATAATTAATCAACACTTTAATCATCAAATACAATACTCAATAGCACAAATATACTACTTCATAGCACAAAATATAATCAACATTTTAAACATTAAATCTAATACTTTATAGCCTGAATCTAGTACTTCATAGCACAAATGAATAATCAGGAGTTTAACCATTAAATTTAATATTTTATAGTCTAAATCTAGTACTTCATATATAGTACAAATATATAATTAACACTTCATTAAATATAAGACTTTATGGCCTAAATCTAGTACTTCATAGCACAAATGAATAATCAATACTTTAACCATTAAATCTAATACTTTATAGCCTAAATATAGTACTTCATAGCCCAAATAAATAATCATAACATTAACCATCAAACACAATACTTTATAGCCTAAATCTACCACTTTATAGCACAAAAAGAATAATCAACACTTTAACCATTAAATCTAATACTTTATAGCCTAAACCTACTACTTCATAGCACAAATGAATAATCAACATTTTTAACCATTAAATATAATAATTTATAACCTAAATGTAGTACTTCCTAGTACAAATGAATAATCATAACTTTAATCATCAAACACAACTTTATAGCACAAATATACTATTTCATATAACAAAAATAATCATAAATTTAATTATCAAACACAATACTTTATAGCACAAATATACTACTTCATAAGATAAATGAATAATCAACACTTTGAAAATTACATTTAATACTTTATAGTCTAAATCTAGTACTTCATAGCACAAATAAATAATCAACAATTTAAGCATTAAATCTAATACTTTATAGTCTAAATCTAGTACTTCATAGCACAAACAAATAATCATAATCTTAAGACTTAAGCATAATATAATTCTTTAAGCATTAGATCTAATACTTTATACTCTAAATGTAGTACTTCATAACACAAATGAATAATCTATATTCTAATCATCATCATCAAACACAATACTTTATAGCACAAATCTAGCTATACTTCATAGTACAAATGAATAATCATAACTTTAAGACTTAAACATAATACTTTAAGCATTAAATCTAATACTTTTTACTCTAAATGTAGTATTTCATAACACAAATGAATAATCAATACTCTAATCATCAAACACAATACCTTTTAGCACAAATCTAGTACTAAGAAATCCAGTGGCATATTACTCTTGCTTTGCTGACTATATGTGTTATTTCCACATCTATCTAGTGATGCTGTTATTTTCTTTTTCTTTGTTCAAAGTATTGTTTTTCTCTGTAAGACTAAGAACTTGGAGTCATGTTAATAATACGTAAGATTATGTGTAATCGTTGAGCAGATAGGTGGGTTAAATTCAATATGGAGTTTTTTGCAAGGAAGAAGTGAACATAGAGGTTCTGTTTCATACTTTCAGCATCTCTCAATATAAATATAGTTAGAGTTGGAACAAAAATTACTCAAATTATCACAATAATTATTTACAAGCTTCCAAACATGTACTCTGGCACAAAAAAGATACATTGCAGTTTCTGCTCAAACTTAGCCGAGATGAGAGAAACTCTCATTAGTCGAGTTGCAATACTTACCGGAGTGGCGGAGGAGATGGGAGGAGGCGGAGAGCTTGAGTGGATGATCGGAGATGGGAGGAGACGGAAAGCTTGAGCGAAGCAGATAGGAGTGGAGGATCCGAGATGGGAGATCGACCATGTGGCAGAAGCAGAGAGAGAAGTGTTGATGGCAGAGAAATGATGAGAGGAGGGCGTGAGATGCGTGCTGACCCATTTGACAAAATATTCGACTCAACTCACATATTGAGATCCGTGAGACAGTTTCACACAAGTTTTTGTCAAAGTTATATGTTGGTACAAAAGACTTGAATGATGAAAGCATGTATGTGCTCATTTGTTATAGGGATGTCAATCAGGCTAGCTCTATTGAGCGGTTGGACTTATCTGTTTTGCATAATTTGTTTTTTTTTTTCTTTTTTTCGTATTTAAAATTCTTTACCCTACAACTTAAAATCTTGGATTGTCGGGCTTATTGGGGTCTCAATTAAAACTTGAATTTTGAAATGCTCAAGTTAACATTGTAAACTTTCAATTTTAATATATTAGCGCATTTACACTAATAAATATAAACTTATGCATCATTCAATCAATATAAACCTCTATTTTTAATTCCAACTAAAAATAATTAATATATTAACACTATAATATAATAATATAATAAGTTTGTTTATTTTTTATTGTTTATAAAAAATATTTTATTTTTGTAATAAATTTATTGAAATTTTATTTACAAATTTAATAAAAATGACTAAAGATGAATTTAGATATTAATTTATATATATTTTGTTCAACATCACTTGTGGAACAAAATATAGCTTTAAATGGTTAGGCTATCGCATTAGCTCATTAAATGTTGGGCTAGTCAATTCGGGTCAACAAGACTGGACAAAAATTTCTTGGTCCTAACTTTAAATTTTTTGAATTTATGAGCCAGAAAATTGTAAATAGATAAGCAATTGTGGTAAGTAAATTATTATAAAAAGGATGATAAACTACAAATAAGCCACCGTAATATTTGGGAACAAGCAATTAGACCATCGAATTCGAATAACCTCCAAATAAGCCACTAAACTCGAAAAACAAACAATTAATCCACTAAAATCGAAAAAAAAAAAAAAGAGCAATTAACTTATTTTTAAAATTTTCGGCGACAACTTCCGACGACCGGCGACGGTCTCCCTCGCCGGAGAAGGCGACTTGAAATGATCGCCCTCTCCGGGGGGCAACCATTTCTGGTCACCTTTCCCGGCAAGGTCGACCAGCGACAACTCGGTTGTCGTCGGTCGCCAATGTCGGAAGTTGTCGCAGGAAAGTTTAATAATGGGTTAATTGCTTCTTTTTCCAGTTTCAGTGGCTTAATTGTTTTGTTTTTCTGAGTTCAGTGGCTTATTTGAAATTATTCGAGTTCGATGACCTAATTGCTTGTTCCTAAATATTATGATGTCTTATTTGTAGTTTATCCCTTATAAAAATGTAAAATAGAACAAAATTTTAAAAGTAAAAGTCAAATGTTACTCCGTATAATATAATGTTACAATAGGAATTGAGCATAAGAATATAATATATTTTGCTGCATCCGATTGAACTTCTTGAACCTTAATTAATTCTTATTATTGATAGGTAAAGCTATTGGATTCCACCATTAATGGTGATTTCTCTATCAATCAGTATTTGTATATTCCCATCTTCATCTATCCTTTGCTGTACATTCATCTCTTTCCTCAAATTCATCAATTCTAGCTATATTCACTCGGTGGCGCTCTGTTAGTTTAAATTTTGTTTGAGAGACTCATTGCAGCAATGCGATGCAGTTGATTGATTGACAATATACTACGATTGATTACATTCAAAGAAACAAAAATACATTTCCTGAAACAAGTGCTATAAACCTCAATCCAAACAAAAGAATCAAAGGAAACACTTAATCAAACTCAAAACAGAAGAAATGTCAGTGATAAACAAAGCATTATTGTGAGATTTTTGTTGTTGCTGCATGCCCTCAAAGAGTCCAGTTAGCTTCACTTCCAACCCTTGGCATTATTGTGTTAACTACCTTGGAGTAATGATCAACCTTGAAGTAAGCTCCACACATTGCTCCTTCACTGTCAACTCTTGGCATTGCCTTCATCTGCTTCATTGGATGCTCAAAGCTCATTAACCCTCTTTCACTGTAATACATACAACCTGCAGGCATCCATTCTCAATTCATTATTTGTCACATATGATATAAAGGAAATTGAGTTAATACCTCTAAATCTCTAATAGTCCTCCGAGTATTAGCGATTACCAGCTGTGATCCCTCGACTTTTAAATAACCTCCAATGGTTCTCCATGTTTTAAAAAATAACCACACGTGCTCCTAATTCTTAAAATTACCTGAGTTTAAAATTATCACGAGACGTCCTAAACGGACTATGGTGGTTATTTTTTAAAACTTGAAGTACCAATGGAGGTCATTTAAAAGTAGAAGGACTATAGCCTGTAAACCCCTAATACTCGGATGATCATTGGAGGTGTTATCTGAAAGGAAATTTCTAATAATAAGTTACTAATAGGCGATTTTCTGGAATACATACCATTAGGGAATGGGGCGAATGACTTGGCGCAACTTGCTTTGATGAGTGCCACATTGTCAGAGATCATGATAGATCCATCCTCTGCAATGCCCCAGTATGGTAGAGCTTCACTGATTCATTAGCACCCTGTCCACAATACAGATGTTAGTAAGCATGCATTTGGTCAAATGCTACTTCATGCCAGTTTGGTATGATAGCCCTAGTGTTGCAAAAATTTCGCCTAGGCGTCGATTAATCTCCGTCTAGGGGTTAGGCCCCGATCAACCGCCTAGCGTATCACCTTAAATAGTGGTCTAGACGGCTAGCCGGCTAGGCGACCACCTAGGCCGCCTAACCACCACTTAGGCGCTGACCGCCTAGGAGACCTCCTAGACACCGACTAGACCTCCTAGGCACCAACTAGACCTCCTAGGCACCGACTAGGCCGTCTAGTCGCCAATTATATTAACTATTGTTCTTGTTTTTTAATGGGTTATTTCACTCAAAACAATATAGTTTTGATCGAAATAACCCTAAATTGTACGAGCTCTAGATATTTTTAGGTTAATATTTAAAGTTTGAAGGGGTGGGAGTTGAACTTACAAGAGCAGCAAAAACTTTTCCAGCTTTGTGATCATAGATCACAAACCCAAAGCTGCCTTCCAGATCCTTGAGGACTTGATGGGCAGGGTAGGGGCCTCTATCTCGGAGGGTCCGATATGCTTGGGTCACAAGCATGGCCTCATTCGTCCCCTTTGATAACCCATATTGCCTGTTGAGTGAACACAGATTGTGCAGGCTCCCCAAGAAGATGCAGTACATGTCATTCACCCCACAAAACAACCTCTGCTCTACGAGGTTTGAATAAGGTTGAGCAGAGGAATATGCCAGAAATGCCTTTTCACCAAATCCTAGAGAAAACCCATTTCTGGGATTCGCAGATAAGAAGTTGTTGATAGCCTGTTGAGGTGGGACAACCTTCATAGATGACCCCAATGAGGCTGGGCTGCTCAGCTCCTTTGGTGGATTCACTAACTCTTTCTGGAAAATTGCCAACATTTTCTTCTTCTCCTCCTTCTTGCAAATTTGCAATTCAATGGCAAAAACCCTCTAAAAGGAGCAATATAATGTATGTTTGCGATGACTGAATATGGTATGGGTTTTGGTTTATTGCAGAATTTATAGGAATGAATGAGAAGGAAGAGAATCATATTCCACGTTTCAACTTTATCCATTTGGATATTAGTTAGCGCGTGGATTTCTTTTTTCTTAAATAAACAAGACAACTACACCTAGATAGGCCATGTGGTCAATTAGTTTTCCTATTCAAAAATAACAAATTTTAAGGATAATTTTTACATAAGTTATAGTTAATAGGAGACTTTATGCGAAAAGTTCGATCAAGAATTATACTCCACCTATTTAGCCGTAATTATATATGACAAGGGGATTTTGCAGTCAGTACTCGAAGGTGCATACTAGATAAATATCGACTTGTGACCTTAAGTGACAAAAGACTGCAATGAGATAAACCAGTTTAAGTTGTACATAATTGATGACTCAAACCAAAGAAAGTCGGTCAATAGGACACTCTTTCTCTGAGTCAAACTTAAAACATTATGGTTACCAAACTAGTAATGTGATCAACTTGGTTAGAGTTCTCTCCACCATCGCAAATTTTACTTTGGAGCGTGCATCAAAACGACGCCGTTTTGATTAATGAAAACAGACGGATGAAACGACTTCCGTTCCGCGCAACTGCTGTTCCCTTTCAACACAATTACAGTATCAGTTCAACACAACTGCAGTTCCAGACGGATGAAACGGCCTCCGTTCCGCGCAATTGCAGTCTCTTTCAACACAACTGCAGTATCAGTTCAACACAATTGCAGTATCAGTTCAACACAACTATAATATCATTTGAGATGAACTGTAATATCAGTTACGGAGATTTACGGGAGCCGTTTCTCCCAGTTATTGAAACGATGTCGTTTTATGACCATGGTCCACGGTATAACAAATACTCCACCATAACTATATCCTTTAATCTTTTATACATATGTAAGAAGTCAAAATTGAGATAGGAATGTGGAAGTTGTTTGAGCACCCCCCTCAGGAAGGGTCTAACATGACAAGAGAGAGAGGAGGAGAGAGAGTGAAAAAAATGTCCTGCAAATACAAGTTGGAACAATGTTTGTCAGCCGCAAAGTTGAAGAAAATAAAGGTGTTGCGCGCGTTTCACGCACAGCAGGCACCCAGCAAACGCATGCAGTGCGCGCATGTTAGGCTCGCCTAACAGATTTATTTTTTAATTTATTTTTTAAAAATTTAGATTTGTTTTTTTTCCTCCCCTTCCATTTTTCTTTTCTAATCACACTTACAAAAAACTCCTCAAAAATTGAAAAAGAACCTCACTATTAAGGATGCTCTTAAATTATTATATGCAAACTTTCTGCGAATGACTAATATTGATGGTAAATTATTACGCTAGCATTTATAATGCTTTTCATTCCAATAATTTTGACAACTCTTCATCGAATAACATTGCAGATCAATATTTGATAGTTAAAATTCAATAATAAAAAGTCGGAAATATATGTATTACTCAGTCTAATATTATAATAATTATTCTCATAATTAAATTTAATACGGTGTATAAGTTTTGGGAGGTACGAGGAATTGGTCAAGATTTTGAGATCTTATCCACAACCACAACAGTAACACGACGGACGATTGAAATTGCACATATCCTAGTCAGCACATCGTATTCTGTCTGATGGCTATGATAGAATTTCTGACTTATGGCATGCGCACAGGTAAGCGTCCAGTTTTTTTTTTTTTTTTTTTTTTTTTTTTTTTTTTTTTTTTTTTTTTTTTTTTTTTTTTTTTTTTTTTTTTTTTTTTTTTTTTTTTTTTTTTTTTTAATATTTTAAATACTACACGGCCAGTGAACTTCATTCTCCTTGAGAAATACTAAAATATTTTTAAAATAAAAAATATAATTTATACTCTACACTTTTTTTGAGTACTACTGATTCTATCATCTATCACTTAAGAAGTGTATTCCAACTAGATTTTTATAAAATTTTAAATACTTTTAAGACTTTAAAAGGGATGATATTTGATTTAAACTTTTAAACTTTTTTAAAAATCTATTTGTATTCGATTCAAACTTTTAGAAAGTTTTTAAAAATCTGTTAGTATTCGATTTAAACTTTTAGGAGTGTATTCAATAAGGCTTTTATAAAATTTTAAAGATTTTTAACCACTTTAAAAGTTTAATTGTATTCAATTTTGATTTTTAAAACTCTGTAACGGTCTAACGTTATTCGATTCATACTTTTAAAGAGTCTTTAATAAAAGTACAATGGTATTTGATTTAAGAGTCTTTAAAAGTCTACTGCTATTAAAAAGCTTATTAACTTTTATAAACTATATCAGTATAGGATTTCTAAAGACTTTGCTTCACAAATATAAATAGTTGAATGTGAGTCCAACATGCCCAATGTGTGGGTTGGAAAATGAAAACACAATGCATGCACTATTTTCTTGTGATTTTTCAAAGCTAGTTTGGCATGAATCTACCTTGCACATTCCTACTATTGGGACTGAATTATGTGATTGGTTTGTTGGGGCATTGACTGCCCTATCAGCAGGAGACTTGCTGCTGGCCGTGGCTGTGTTGTATCACCTTTGGAAGGCACGCAACAAGGCTGTTTGGGAGCATCATCTTCCGCGGCCGGGGAGCGTGTGGCGTATGGCGAAGTTGGCAGCAGAAGCGTGGCAGCACGCTCACGGATCACAGCCGCAGAGTTCGCAGCAGCCGCACCAGCCGAACTCATCCTCGGCAGCCGCAGGTGTCGCGCAGATTCCAGCCGGACCCTCATTGTGTTATTTCGACGCAGGCTACAATTCCGCATCCAAGAAGGCCACCATGGGTGCTGTTCTATGCTCGGCCGATGGTTTGTTTCAGGCTGCGGTAAGTGGCCCTCTGTCGGACTGCTTTTCGCCGCTTATGGCCGAATCACTAGCTTGTAAGGAGGTTCTTTCATGGCTCAGAGGGCGTGGGCTCCAGGCGGTTCATCTTTACACTGATTGCTCTACTCTACATCGGTTGTTATCAGCGGAGCATACTCAGCTTTATTCTTATGTTGCTTTTTACATTAATGCTTCTAGAGCAATTATTTCGTCTTTTCATCACTGTTCGATTTTTTGGGCTTCAAGGTCTGTTAATCTTGGAGCACATACTTTTGCTTCGTTAGCCTTTTCTCAGGCTCACACGTTGTACTGGGACTCTGTCCCCCTGACTCTATTTCTGAGCTGTTTTAATCTATCTCGGTTGATATTGTTTTCAAAAAAAAATATAAATAGTTCAAATCCAAACCTCCAACCTCAATCTTTTTAACTTTCTCTACATAATTATTTCTCTGTATAATGTCTAAAGTAGACAAAGTTTCATCTATTCCTATCAAATTTTACGGGACATTTCAAAATTTTCATAAATACTCATATACTTTTGTTTTTTTATCTTTTTATTTTCACACATATCTATTAAAAAAATCATAGTAAAAATTTTATTATTTTTGCAAATGACAACTAGCTAGGTTTTGATACGGTCTCTTGTTGTCACATTTTTTATCTTATACTAATTGATTTACCATACTTATTAGACTCATTTTATGTTTCTTGAGTTCATATTTTCATTTAGAATATGTATGCATGCTATCTAGTTTGATCACTTGCACACTTGCATTAACATAACAATTTGAATTTAGAGGGGGTTTGATGGACAAGGTCAAATTTTCTTGGAAATTTAAGAGATGAAAAATATAATTTTTACATTTGGATCAACTAGAAATCTAATTCCATAGATATTAAAGAAAGTAAATCTAGCTTAGGGGATATAATTATTTTTTCCGAGTGATTGTGATATAAAATTTATTCATTTATATATTTATCTTTTTTGGAGCTAAGTTAAAAGCATTTGTTATAAATAAAAAATTTGTATTTGAGAGTAAGTTTATTTGATTATAAGATCAATGCAAAAGTAGTATCAATAATTTTGATATGTAATATGATTTATGTAACTTGTGATGACCATGTTATGGGTGAAAAGTTCTTTTTAAATAACTTGTAAGGCCCATTTTGTGGCTCATATTTTTATTATTCACCCTATATATACACTATCTACCTTATTAGCAAACATACAGGATTTGTTTAATACAATATAAAGGATTTGACTTTGTAAAATATTTAATAGTATTTATAATGGTTTATAATATTTTCTATATGGAAAGAAACATCCTAAAATCATTAATAAAACATAAAATACACATGTTGTATATATATACTTACTAGTAAATTACATGTGCGATGCATTGATAAACTTTATATATATATATATATATATATAATTGGTGATGAAACTATAAAACAATTCTAATATTTGAGACGGTAAATTTATTTGAAATTATAATATTTGTCTATTAGTGTTGAAATTGATTACTTAAAAGTTATATTAGAAAAATTCTAAATAAAAAAATTAAATGAAGAGCATGGCTTATTGATACTATTTCAAGTAACAAAAAGAAATTATAATCAAATGAAAGGAATCTATATGTTGAATACCATAGTAAGATTAAAGTGTTAAATACAGGTTAATAATATGTGCGTAATATATGCATGTTTATTTTTCTTTAATTACCATCCTAATATGTGTATGTTTAATTAACTTCCTATATAGGCAGAAAAACTTATCGTTAACTTCAATAAAAATGAGGACATTGTATTATGATTACTATATGGTAATAAGGAGTATATATTATTCTTAACTAATATTATGCTAATTATTACGTCCATGTAATCTGAATAATTATGGTAATTAAGGAATATATATTATTCTTAATAATAAAATAGTATGTATACGGTTAATTTCATTTAATTATGGACGTAACGTGTATATGTTTAATTTCGTTTAATTATGGACGTAATATGTGTATGTTTATTTTCTTTAATTATGTCCATAATATGTGTACCGTTAATTTCCTTAATTGATTAGATAAAATTAGGTGAATATATAAAAAAAAACAATTGTATAACTAAGGACATTATTGTCTAGACTAGATATTCAACAATCTAGTATTTATTACATTGTATATATTGTTCTATATATCTTAGCATGTGAGGTTATCCCCAGTATCAACACCAAGTTGCTGGCAGTACTCGGTGTAATACTCAACCCTCTTACTAACAGTGTTCGGATTGGCACCATCACACTCAAGCTGGCCGTTGATGGCGCGAATGGTGGCGCCGAAACCCTGACCAGAGGTGATGAGAGAATGGCAGTTGTTCATCCAATACCACAGGCCGGTCTTGAACGAAATAACCGGGTCAGTGGCGACAATGTCTGGGTTGTTTAGACCGTCGAAACCAATGCTTTGGCCGGCCGGTCCATAGTTAAAGTTCCAGGATAGTTGGATGGGTCCACGGCCGTAGTACATCTTCCCTGTTGCGCAAGGGTACTGCGTATTGGTTTCGTCGCAGTAATCTCCAGAGGCGCCATTGATCTCGTTTATGTAGCAAGTATCTGCATGGGTGTAGCATGGCTTCTTAGAAGATAATATATGAATATAGATGTGCAATTCAACTATCATTTTAGACTTTGGTTGAGATAAACACATGATATATGTTTCAATTTGATATCAAAGTTAATTGAGGGGGGTGTATTGCATATATATATAATATATAAACATAAGTTTGCAATTCAACTATCAGTTTAACCTTTTAGTTGAGTTGGAACTTATGTTTCAATTTGATATCAGAGTCAATCGCATGCTAAAGGTAAGGGATGTGTTGAACATATATATAATATATAAACATAAATGTGCAATTCCACTATCAACTTAATTAGATTTTTAGTTGAGATGTAATACATGTTTTAATTTGATACCAGAATCGATCAATCTCAACCAAAGATGAGGGGGTGTTGAGCAAATATATATATAATATATATATAAACATAAATGTACAATTCAACTATTATTCTATTAATTTAGATTTTTAGTTGAGATAAAACACATGTTTTAATTCTTTTATTATTTTTGTAAATAAGTTTCACTTTCAAATTTTCAATAAACAGATAAATAGAACTAACTTATATAGTTATATCCAGTTTATATAACATATACCATATTGTGAAAGAATTATGAGTATTTCAAAAAAACTTACGTCCAGTTTCATGAGTAACGTGGGCGAAAAACGCAGCTATTTCCCGCTTAGAGTCGTCGACAGAGCCGACCGTCCCGAACTGCGGGTAGGACTTGACGGCTTCAAGAAACGAGGCGCGCGTGTAGAACCCCTTCCCTTCGCAGGTGGAACCCGCCTGATCGGCGATGCCGTTGAAAAACGCATCGGAGACGATGTCGGACACGGAGCCGCCGTTGCTAGAGGCGGTGTTGCACGGCCCTTGCTGGCAGCCTTGGCCGCAGTAGTCGTCGCCGGTGCCGCAAAACCCCCACTTGCTGCAACACAGCCCCTCAGCACAGCCACAGTTTTGGGCCGAACTTAACCCTAGGGAGAATGCAATAAGGGCAAAGCATAGCAAAACTGAACCAAAATTCACCATTTTTTTTTAATATTCTAAAGTGTTTGTGATGAATCTGTGGGTTGCTGATACGAGTATTTATAGTGCCGAAAGTGTTATGTGATCGTTGAAAATCTGCAATTGCATATGGCAAAAGTCAAAAGTGAGGTGATTAATTCTTAGTGGTAAATGTATGAATGCGTGAATGATGATTGTGGTCTATATTAGAAAACGCGCAAAGTTTTTTTTGTGTATTTGTCGACTCTGACTTGTATGCGTATGAAACTCTTTATTATGTTAATGGTGTAAAAATAGTGTGTTGTATTTGTTGACTTTGACTTTGACTTTGAATCAGTCTGTCTGAGACAGAACTTCCAGAATAGTTAAGAATTTGTTGCATTTCAATGCCTTTTACATTTGGGAACAGAAGACGTTAGTTGTACCGTTGCATGATATACCAGTTGTGCGATGATAGGGGAGATGTTAGTTAATAAAAAAAAAATGGGATAAGGGTGAAATAGACCCTTGAACTATTGATGAAAATGTAATTAGCCACTTAACTACAAAAAATTACAATTAAGCATTTGAACTTTAAAAAAAGGTACAATTAAATCTTTTTACAGATTACCATTAGGTAACCAGTTAAAATTAACTAACTTGACATCTACATATACCCTAAATGCTGATGTGTAATATATTTAAATAATAGTGTTAAACAATATATATATTGATTTGTAGTTAAGGGGACAAATTAAAATTACAATATGTTATAGCAGACTATTACACCAACTTTTTTTAGTTCCAGTTAAAGGTCTAACAATATTGATTCTTATTAGATTTTCAAAAAAAAAAATATTGATTCTTATTATAAGTGTAATTTTTCTTTCACACTAGCTATTAAATCTAATTGCTAAATCATAATTTGAATTAAAATTACATTAGTATAATTCGTTGTATTTATGATTTATACATCACACTTTCCTTTTTATACTCCTACAAATACTTTTAAATTAACATTCTTCTTTTAGTTTACCTACACCATTTTCCAAAAATATATATATCGGAAAACATTAAGGGGGCGTTTGGTTCACGGAATCTTGGATTACCCCAGGTAATAGGATTACCTCCAGGAAGGTAATGTGAGATTTCGGGAATGTAAGATTACCTGATGTGTTTGGTTTGGATTGTGGAATATAATATTACTTTGTTTGGTTGAGGGTTATATTTTAGGTTATATGGGACAATTTACTATAATGTCCTTTTAATATATATATTTGTGTGCCTTTATTGTGTGTATTTTTATTTATTTATATGTATGAATGTATTGATGCTTAATATTTTAAAATAATAAATATATAAATATACACACATGTATATTTGATTATATAAACATATATTTATTTTATATATGTTATTGTGTTAGTATTATTATTATTATTATTATTATTATTATTATTATTATTATTATTATTATTATTATTATATAAGGATTAGTTAACAAGGGCAAAATTGGAATAACCAAGGTAATCTTAGATTACCTAAAAAAACGGGGGTAATCACATTACCTTGAAACATTACCGCCACGTCAGCTTTGAGGTAATATAACATTACCAGGTAATCTCATAACTTGAAACAAACAAGGTAATATAACATTACCAGACTCAGATTACCTAGGTAATCTGAGATTACCCGAACCAAACGGCCCCTAAGGGTGTGTGGGTACGCATATGGGAATCAGAAACGAAATGAGTATCAAATACTTGGTAATGATAATAGGTTTGGTAAAATTATTTTGCATGTTTGGTAGTAGAGTGGAATATGAATGATTATTAATAGTAAGGGAAACGAATGAGGAAGGGAGATGAAACCTATATTTTATTAGGGAATAGGTTTTGCAATTAATGGGGTAATCAAAACCCATAGTAGTGTTCTAAAAACCTGTCAACCAAACAATAATAATGACCCATTCATGACAGCTAAACCTGTCAACCAAACACACCCTAAATTCAGAATAATCAAGTTGACGTCAAAGTTGATAAATAAATTTTCTTCATTAAATAAAAACATTTGGGCCCTGTTTAGTAAAATAGTTAGCCTATCATTCAATTTTTGACTTATTTGACCACTATTAAATATTTGACTTAGTTAAACAACCAATACGAGTGTTTGATTAATTAGCTTTTTGTAACATCTTATTGCTCCAAAACACTAAAATTCAAAAAGATGCTCAATTTAAAGTCACTTTAATTTTTAGATCAGCTTTTTTTGAGAAAATTATTTTGTATGTAATCAGCTATCAGCTAATAGCTAATTACCAAACATCTTCCTACAATCAGCTAATGTTATCAACTAGTCAAACACACTAACTTTTGGAGGCAATATGAATACTATTCCACAGGAAATTGAATAGGTAAGGAATAGAATAAGAATTGTATTCTATTGTTTGGTTCGCTGAAGGAATATACTTTAGAAATTGTATTCTAATTCTTGGTTGGTTAAAAGAGCAGAAATGGAATAGATTTTAAAGACATAAATACCCTTATACAAAATAATAATAATAATAATAATAATAATAATAATAATAATAATAATAATAATAATTAAATTATAATAGATGATGATGATGATGGTGGTGGTGGTGGTGGTGGAGGTGATTGTTCAAAATAATAATAATAATAATAATAATAATAATAATAATAATAATAATAATAATAATAATAATATTATTATTATTATTATTATTATTATTATTATTATTATTATTATTATTATTATTATTATTATTATTATTATTATTATTATTATTGTTATGCATACATACACACATGTATGTTTGTTTATATCTAAGTTATCTTTAATGAATAATTCTTTAATATGAATATGTATTTTTATAATGATATATATATATATATATATATATATATATATATTTATTTATTTATTTATTTATTTATTTATATTTGTTAGAGAGATACATGGGAGGTAGAGAGATTAACTCCTAGGTTTTTTGAGTTTGAATATGTGGTTAACATCCTTCATTTTTCTATATAAATAGCCGAAGTAAATATAATTATATATTCTCACGTACAGTTCTTTCTTGTTAACACACACACTGACACACATATAGGTTGAAAAATTATTATTATTATTATTATTATTATTATTATTATTATTATGATATATGAATACTTTATGCTCTCGTATATTAACAATAGATAAAATTATAATTAATTATATATACATTTATACAATACATTATATTTATTAAATAAATTGTAAAGGGTATTTTTGGTATTTTCATTATAAAAGCTATTCCCAAGAGCATGTGAATAGCTAATACCAAAGCACCCCTAGGAATGACTATTCCCTTTGCAAAGGTAATAGCTCGTTCCTATGAATGTTACTCCATGACAAAATAACCGAGCCAAATAATAGAATAGGTCTATTCCAAGTAATGCTATTTCATTCCTGACCTATTCTATGATCCAAACATGTCAGAACAAAATCAACTAATAGCTATTTACCAAATACCCTTAAACTTTAGAACTACATTATATATACTCTCTTAATTCTCGTTTGGTTACTATTATTGAAACCACTTTCTTCAATTTTCTTTTCTTAATTCCTTTGCCGATGATAAGTGGAGCACAAATTACAATTGCGAATCAATGGCTAATTAAGTGAAATGACTAATTATATTTTGTCCACTAAGTTACTAATTGTCATGCAACATTCCTTGCATTAAGTAAAGACATTAAAGTCACTTCTTCTTTGTGTGGTAATTAATGCCCATCCACGCACTATGTCACTAACATTGACCTTTTAATTTTTTATTTTTTTTCCAAAGTAAGAACTCTAAAATTATATCTACTACTATAGGATAGTTTTAAACATATAGTTCGAGGTGTAAAACGGATGGGTTAGCCTAAAATTCAGTACGCCAAGGGCTGGTCTTTTTGGGCCATCCCAATCCGGCCCATTTGCTATAATGGTAGACTAGGGCTAGCCCGTTTTATATTACGGACAGGGTCATACTTTAATTTTTGAAACTTAGACCGAGCAGGCCCGTTGGCCCATACAGTTTTAAAAAAATATAGTATAGATATATACTCTAAAAGAGTAATAGCTAATGAGATGATTACAGTAGATACTATGATATTGCTTTTATGTCTATTAAATTTTTACATATTATCGTATTTACTATTAGCTATTGAACTGTCTAACTAGCATACTAATTAATAATTACTACCTTAAAATATTTTAAAATTGTAAAATTTTATTTGTTTTAAATTGAAAAATATAATTTACTCTACTACTTAGTATTTAGTATTTAGTATTTGTAATTTAATTTGTAAACTTATTCTTATTAATGGTATTACATTATTAATTATTGATTTCTTTATTTTCTTGTGATGTCTCTTAAGTTAAATAATTGAAAATAAATATGTGAATTTGTAAAGATGGTAATAGAGATGTACGAAAAAGATGAAATTTGCATTAAAGATGTAGTGGATAGTTGAAAAGAGTAATGTAGTGGCAATACCGTAAATAAATACATAAGAATACACTACACATTTTTTTATAGGTGTAGTGGATTCTCAAAATAAAAAAAAACATTTTAAAAAAAAAAGTGCCAACTTTACACTACACCTGCCACGCAGAGGTGTAGCGTAAAGTCTATAATTTTTTAAAAAATGACTGTCCGCTACACCTACCACGTGGAGGTGTAGCGTAAAGTCAATAAATTATTATTATTATTATTATTATTATTATTATTATTATTATTATTATTGTTATTGTTATTGTTATTGTTATTGTAGTCATTTTTATTTTTGGTCCTATTGTTATTGGAGCATTGCCAATTTTAGTCAATTTCATTAATTTTTGCCACATTGCGGCCAGTCTTATTTAGTCATTGCCACTTTAGTCCACCGTTAAAATTTTTGTCAAATAACCGTCCAAAATAGGGGTATTTTTGTCTTTTCATGCTTTGGTCATCTCTTTTACCCTTTGTTGTGATTTTCCTTGCACATTTTCATCCAATGAAGAGGTTAGGCGAAAGCCATGGCCTTGTAATGTGACTCTATGGTTTTTGTCGGACCCTTTCATTGGATTAAAATGTGTAAGGAAAACCACTGCAAAGGATCAAGGAGATGACCAAAGCATGAAAAGACTAAAAATAACCCTGTTTTGGACGGCCATTTGACAAAAAAATTGACGGTGGACTAAAAGTGGCAAGGACTAAATAAGACTAGCCGCAATGTGGCAAAAATTAATGAAGTGGACTAAAATTGGTAATGCCGCAATAACAGCAAGACTAAAAATGAAAATGACTCCTCTTCTTCTTCTTCTTATTATTATTATTATTATTTGATAGAAATTACAAACTTTTTAATATACTTTAATTTACAAATTAGTAGAAATCATATAATTTTTTACACATATTTATAGAGCTCGTCAATTGGTTTCATAAAGCTAGCTACATTTTAATTAATAAGAATTGATAAAAAAAAAATAGTTTACGCATGTTTTAGTTTTGAAATTAGTAGGATATTATAAAAAACTTGGCAACTATAATGTAGTGTGATCAGCGTGAGTCTCAATGATCAGTTTCTGAACATTGAGACTATAAATACCTCTGG
>CM008341.1:41250803-41267922 GCA_002525835.2 Ipomoea batatas | reverse complement strand
GCCCAATGCACGAGATCTTGTTGGGGGTATTTGTTCTTTCTTAGCTTCGATGGGACCTTATTAAAATGAAAAAAAAAAAGAAAGCAAAAAGGATCCCCCATCTAAGAACTTCTAATTGAGATATGAATAGGCACTAAGTTGCACAAAAAAAACCGTTTTTGGATCAATGCAAAGCCCAAGGGGGTTTTTATAAGATGAAAAAGGTCCGTTGAGTGCCTCACGTCTATGTCATAATAGATTCGAACCCTTGCCCGGATCGACTTCTAGATCATAATTGCTCTAGTAAATAACTATAAATAATTTATAAACCACATATTTTATCAATTAACTTTACAAGTTAATAGGGCATTGAATTAAAGAAATTATGATTATAGAATAAAAATATTATACAAAAATTTTAAAATATTAAAATATAAGTTAAATCAATTAAAATTTAAATTTAATTATCTAAACGAACATTATATACAAAAACTAAATATTTTGAGTTATATTGTACTGAACAATATATAAATATATATTTACACCCATATCCTTATATGTAAATATACATTTACTAGAAAATTATTCTGGAATGATATATACAACAGAATACGAATATACATGTACAACAAACATTTTATATTAAATTGCATACAAATAGGATATTTGCAGTATTTTCATGATATACTATTGCAAAACATAATCAATTTGAACAACTAGGTAGAGATAAACAGAATCTGATACCAAATATAAGCATATTGTTGCAAATATGACTAACCTCCGGCCATAGTTGTTCCTTAGAATTGCCTTTGATCTGCTGTAGTTGCCGTAGCTTAGCAGTATGCAGAGTGTCTCCCACTTGTTCAAAGGTTCAGTATAGATGGTGTATAGTTTGTCAAAAGACAATGACCTGTGCAGTGGGGGACCTATCCTTTTATTGTTTATATGCCATCAATATAGACTTTGTAACGGTTTCCGTTACAACCGTTACAATACTAATTATGACACAACTTAATGACCGTTGAAGGCCATAATAACTTGCACCATAATCATTTTTCTTAATGAAAAATGTTGCATTTCTTTTAAAGTATTCTAGTCAATTTCTTAAAACAGTTTAAAATGTTATATGCGAATTAATTTCTTTCTTTCTTTTCTTCATCCAACTCTAAAAACTTATGAATTCCTTTTTAATTATTTTTATAATTAAATACGGATTGAATCAAGAGTAATTTCACTTCGTTTTTCATCCTAGAGTTTCGGCGTACGAGCCCCGCACATGCATGTCACTTCCCTTGGAGTTGCACTTAACCTCCACAATCTAATTCTCAACACTTTCACTTTGCTTTTCCTCCGTTGCCGCACCACCCTTAGCTGATCTCTCTTGCTTCACAATCGTTGTTATTTTCACTCTTTCTTCTCGGCAACCGCTAAGATAACTTTTTCTCAAGTATTTGAAAAATTAAAGGGCATCCAAGTATTACGAAAAAGTGATCTTAAATGTGTGAATAATCCAAAAGCGAATGAAAATCTTTCTAACATGCATTAATTTGGTAAATTTTTCATAGTCACTTTATCACATTTATTGTGCTTTTTGAATAATTATTGTTCACTCACTCCAATTTTTTTCTCCAATCTTAATATTATTAATTAATATAATGTTAGTAAGTGGATGGGTAAAGATGGGATGGAATGATTTGAAATTGGGCTTGATTAATTTTTTTTTTAGTTGTCTAATGATTTTTTTTTTAAAGATTTTGTGACTCTTTATAATTTATAAAGTTCATAGTTCTTCAATTGCTAGTTTATATTTGTTGTGTTGTTTCGGTGAATGGTTGAGTAAAACTTCATGAAAACTCCCCCCCCAAAAAATATTGCAATAGGGATTGGAGTTACAAGAAAATAGTTGCAATAAACTTTTGGTGTCCAATTGAAAATTTAGAAAAGGGTATATTAGAATTTAACAAGTTTCCCAAAAAAGAAAATGCGCATAAAAAATGTTATATTATACTTTTGTTCATGTATGTGAGTAGTAGCCTGCAGAAATATGCACTCATTTACATAGCGTGTATTTAATTTAAAAATTTTTGTTAACATATTCGTTACTTGAGACAAGAAAAAAAATAACCAATACAACATTGTGTCATTGTACGCAAATGGAACATGAAGCAGATTCCTGGGCAGTAAGTATATTCGTGTACAGTCTGGTGTGATTTTAGTTCACTTCTGTTATGTTCTTTTACATATATGCTGATGTTATAACCTGACACAGGTCAGGGATGATGGTAGTGAGCACAATAATGGTGATGATTCTCATAACTTAGATGATATTTGGAAGAAATGGCATTTTCCATGGAAATCTCAAAGGTTATGTGCAAAATAATTTCTTTCTTTCTTTTCTTCATCCAACTCTAAAAATTTACTCCTTCCTTTTTAAATATTTTTATAATTAAATAGGGGATGAATGAAGGATAATTTCATTTCACTTTCCATCCTAGGGTTTCGACGCACGAGACCTGCACAGAAATACTACTGCTCGTGCAAGTGCACTTAACCTATGTAAAACCTAATTCTCAACTCTTCCACTTTTCTTTCCATCTAGCACTGCGTCGCCCTTAATATAAACAATGCAAATAGTATGCCCAATTAATTAAATAAACAAAGAATTAATAAAAACAATCACAGTCCAGCTTCCCTTTATCAGCTTCTTAATGCTTAACAAAAACATTAAACCTAGCAGCTGCAAATCAAAGCCAAAGGAGAGAGAGATCACCGAATCGGAAGAGAGACCGGCCGAAGCTAGCGTTGCTCGCCATCTTGAGACTCAACGCCGTCGTCCCCAACCGCATCATCTGCCAGCCTCGCTGTTCTTCAGAAAGAGCAGCAACGGCGACGCCACCGCGGGAAAACCCTACTTCGCCGTCGATGTCACCGGACCAGATCCAATCGACAACTCGGAGCCCAAAAATTGGCAAAAAAATCCGGAGGCCAGGTTTTTTTGTTTCTTTTTTAATGATTTCGTTGTTTCTCTGCCGCCCAACGACGACGAGGTTGCCGGAAAGAGAGGCGCACCAGTGACCATTCGAATGGTTGCCGACTAGACCCTCAAAGGAGAAACCCTAATTTCCATATTCCTTTTTGAGTTAATTACCGATTTGGTCCCTCGACCATTGGGATTTCACCACTTTGGCCCTCGACAATTTTTCTTGCCTAATTAAGTCCTCCGCTTTGAAAAAATTAACCAATTTGGTCCTCCGTTTATTTTACTGTTTGATATCCGTTAAATCGGGACCAAATTGGTTATTTCGTTATAGTCAATGGTCAATTTCAGTGAAAAATTAATTACCAAAATGGTCCCTTGACTATAGAAAAAATACCAATCCAGTACCTATTTAACGGTTGTTTAACACCAAAATAAACGGAGGACCAAATTTGTTAAGTTTTTCAAAGTCGAGGACTTAATTGAGCAAGAAAAATTGTCGAGGACTAAAGTGGTGAAATTAACTCTTCCTTCTTTTTTTCTTTTGTACTGAACAATATATAAATATAT
Organism: Ipomoea batatas; assembly: GCA_002525835.2. Lineage (NCBI taxonomy): Eukaryota > Viridiplantae > Streptophyta > Magnoliopsida > Solanales > Convolvulaceae > Ipomoea > Ipomoea batatas. Next base: position 41,264,396 of record CM008341.1, on the reverse strand, counting down.
ATTTACACGCATATCCTTATATGTATATATACATTTACTAGAAAATTATTCTGGAATGATATATACAATAGAATACGAATATGCATGTACAACAAACATTTTATACCAAATTGCATATAAATAGGATATTTGCAGTATTTAATTTTCAGGATATACTATTGCAAAACATAATCAATTTGAATTGAACAACTAGCCAGAGATAAACAGACTCTGATACTAAATATAAGCATATTGTTGCAAATATGACTAACCTCCGGCCATAGTTGTTCCTTAGAATTGCCTTTGAAGGGCATCCGAGTATTATGAAAAAGTGACTTGAAATGTGTGAATAACCCAAAAGCGAATGAAAATCTTTCTAACATGCATTAATTTGGTAAATTTTTCATAGTCACTTTATCACATTTATTGTGCTTTTTGAATAATTATTGTTCACTCACTCCAAATTTTTTACTCCAATCTTAATATTATTAATTAATGTAATGTTAGTAAGTGGATGGGTAAAGATGGGATGGAATGATTTGAAATTGGGCTTGATTAATTTTTTTTAGTTGTCTAATGATTTTTTTTAAAGATTTTGTGGCTCCTTATAATTTATAAAGTTCATAGTTCTTCCATTGCTAGTTTATATTTGTTGTGTTGTTTCAGTGAATGGTTGAGTAAAAGTTCATGAAAACCCCCCCGAAAAAATATTGCAATAGGGATTGGCGTTACAAGAAAATAGTTGCAATAAACTTTTGGTGTTCAATTGAAAATTTAGAAAAGGGTATATTAGAATTTAACAAGTTTCCCAAAAAAGAAAATGCACATAAAAAATGTTATATTATACTTTTGTTCATGTATGTGAGTAGTAGCCTGCAGAAATATGCACTCATTTACATAGTGTGTATTTAATTTTAAATTTTTGTTAACAGATTTGTTACTTGGGACAACAAAAAGAATAACCAATACAACATTGTGTCATTGTACGCAAATGGAACATGAAGCAGATTCCTGGGAAGTAAGTATGTGCAAAATAATTTCATTCTTTCTTTTCTTCATCCAACTCTAAAAATTTACTCCTTCTTTTTTAATTATTTTTATAATTAAATAGGGGATGAATGAAGGATAATTTCACTTCATATTCCATCCTAGGGTTTCAACGCACGAGACCTGCACTGACATACTACTACTCATGCAGGTGCACTTAACCTATGTAAAACCTAATTCTCTACTCTTTCACTTTTCTTTCCATTCAGCACAACGCCTCCCTTAATATAAACAATGCAAATAGTATGCCCATATAATTAAATAAACAAACAATTAATAAAAACAATCACGGTCCAACTTCCCTTTATCAACTTCTTAATGCTTAACAAAAACCTTAAACCTAGCAGCTACAAATCAAAGCCAAAGGAGAGAGAGAGAGATCACCGAATCGGAAGAGAGACTAGTCGAAGCCGACGCTGCTCTCCATCTTGAGACTCAGCGCCGCCATCCCTCTGCCGTCCCCAGTCGCTTCATCTGCCAGCCTCGTCGTTCGCCGTCGCTGTCACCGGACCAGACCCGATCGACAAATTGGAACCCAAAAATTGGCAAACAAGTCTAGTGGCCAAGTTTTTTGTTTCGTTTTTAATGATTTCGCTGTTTCTCTTCCGCCCAACGGCGGTCAAGGTTGCCGGAAAGAGAGGCGCACCAGCGACCATTCAAATGGTTGCCGGCTAGAACCTCAAAGGAGAAACCCAAATTTTCATATTCCTTTTTGAGTTAATTACCGATTTAGTCCCTCAACTATTGGGATTTCACGACTTTGGTCCTCGACAATTTTTCTTGCCTAATTAAGTCCTCGACTTTGAAAAAATTAATCAATTTGTTCCTCCGTTTATTTTACCGTTTGATATCCGTTAAATCGGGATCAAATTGGTAATTTCATTATAGTCAATGGACTATTTCAGTCAAAAATTAATTACTGAAATGGTCCCTTGACTATAGCAAAATTACCAATCCAATCTCGATTTAACGGTTGTTTAACACCAAAATAAACGGAGGACCAAATTGGTTAATTTTTTCAAAGTTGAGGGCTTAACTGAGCAAGAAAAATTGTTGAGGACCAAAGTGGTGAAATTCCAATAGTCGAGGGACCAAACCGGTAATTAACTCTAAATATTTTATACAAATTATTTAATTAGGAGGGATATTAGTTGTTAATTCTAGGATTATATATTCAAATATTGAATTATACAAAAATTAATATTTACACTTATATTTTTATATATCAAGTGGGTTGGTAAACTAATCCTAATTTGAATTGGCCAGTCAGCCTCTAGTTAGTCAGTTGAGTACCACGAATTATATTTTTTGACCCGTTTAAAATATAGATCTGACCAGTTCGACACATTTATCACTGGCTATATACATCCTTCCTCATTTTATTTCAATGGTGTTGTACACTTTTAAATAATAGATCTATTATATTACTGAATTAATACGTTGCAATTGACGTATGTTGTGACGCAATTGACGTATTGATGACCCTATCAAGGAAGGATTGAGGAAATAGACGAAAATATGCCAGAAATGATTTAGTGGTTTTTGCAAAATTTGAACGAGTACTTGAATTTGTTTCTTTATTGTGTGAAGGAAGTTATTGCTTGAAAGATGACCAGTTACGCAACTAAACATTATGAAAAAAAATAAATGGAAGGGAAAAGCAACTAGTTAAATAAAATAATCCCAATATAAAACATATTAAGTCTCAGGTTATATCCCTGATTTATGTCTACTTTTTTCTGTTAAATTTTTGTATACATTATGCAATAAGAGTTGTACTATATATATATATATATATATATATATATATTATTACCATTGAAGAATATAAGAAAATATATTGTGTGTGCATATATATTGCATGGTAATAATAATGGAAAAAGATAACAGAGATATTCTATATATATATATATATATATATATATATATATATATATACCTCCTATTATAAGAAATAAGGTCGATTTAATTAAATTTTATCATAATTATATTTAGTAATATATCATATCTAAAGTTTTACTTTAATAATATTAATCATACCATAAATATTACTCAAATTATTAACTATTCTTTATATTCTCTCAAAAAAATTCTTTAATTTTTTTTGAATACTACTAACTCTATTACAATGCAGTATTTGTTCATAACTATTTTCTCAACCTATTGAAGCACAAGAGTCAGTATTGCCTTCACTGAGGCTCGAACCCACCACCTCCCGTATAAAGGGAAGGGTTTGATGCCACTGGACATTTAATATTAATATTGTGCATATATTTTTGTGCATCGCGCATTCGCGCATATAAAATAGTAGTAATATTGTACTACCTCCGTCCCAAAATGGTTGTCTGGTTCGTTTAACGATGCTTAACTGAAGTAATTTTTAATCCAATTTTTCATAATATTAAGTTTAGCATTAATATAATATATAAAATTTATATATTTAGAAACTACATTAAAAGTACTATTAAACAAAAAAAATTAAATTTTAAAATAATAAAAATTACTAAAGAAAATAAGCAAAGAAGAAAAAGTTGGTTTGACCAATGAATAGTAAATAGGACAGGTAAAATGGGACAGATGGAGTATATAATTTGCTAAAAGTTTTGTCTGTTTTTCTTCTGATGAGATTATCTAAAGTGTATATTCTGCGACATCATGTTAGTTGTTCTTTTATAGGGTCACAAATTCAATAAACATTTTACAAATTGTGACAAATGTGTTGATAATTTGATCACGATTAAATACATTGCATGCACATTCACTTAATCTTAATTGTTAATATAGATTTAAAAAATCCTGAATATAATATCTATTGTCAATGACCATTCGAGTTTAAACTTATAACTTTCAATTTGGAAGAGCCACAGATGTGGCAGTAAGATACAAGCTAGCTACTTGGCACCTCCCGAGCATTTTGTCTCCAAGTCTTCTTAATTTTCATTTTATATTTCGCTTAAGAGATGAAAATGTATTATTTTTCTTATTTTGTAATCCTTTTTATTTTTTTTATTTCTATGTTTATATTTATTAAGCTTGTTAGATTTGTTTGTTTCAGATGAATATCATTGACATGGAAGTCTTCTTAGCAAATTAAACATCTCAAAATGTTTTTGAGTACATTTAAATTTATTATGAATAATTGTTTGTAGATTTTGATGATACTATTTAATTGTATTAAGGATATATGACTCCAAAACTTTCAATCACTATAAGTAAATCACATAGACTTTAAAGTGTTTGTATGAACCTCAAACTTTAATTCGTACTAGATAAATTTAATCGGACGGAAGCTACTGAAATGAAGGATTGTTTATTAATCAAAAGGAAGTGTTTCAAGGGTCCTTAGAAGTAAGACAATGTAATAAATACTCTGTACTATAGTTTTGTTATATATATAATTATTATATAGCATATAAACTATAAAAATTATAGTTAAATTCTATGTCTTTAAATTAATCAAATTATGTTTATTACCATTATTAATTAATATGACCAATTATAACTTTATATAAACATTAATAAAATTATATAGTTAATATAAAGTTTATCTATTATATGAATTACATAAAAGTTATAAATTAATATTTTATCAACTTTATAAGTTAATATGGTGTTGAATTAATGATATTATGATTACAGAATGTAAATATTATATACAAGTTTTAATAATGTTAAAATCTAAGTTAAATCAATTAAAATTATATTAAAATTAAATTTAAATTTAATTATCTAAACAACCATTATATATACACACTAAATATTTTGTAAATAATGCAAATTATTTAATTAAAAGGGATATTTGTTGTTAATGATGGGATTAGAGATTCATTGAATTATACAAAATTTAATATTTACAAACATATATTTTTTAATAATAAGTGCGCTGGCAAACTAGCTCTAATTTAGCGAGCCAGCCTCTAGTTTGGGAGAAGAGTTACAAATTATATTTTGTGTTGAGTCGAGACGTTTATCACTAGCTATTTATATCTTTCCTCATTTTATTTCAATAGTGTTGTACACTTTAAATAATAGATCAATTATTACTAAATTAATACGTTGCAATTGATATATGTTGTGACGCAAATGACGCATTGATGACCCGATCAAGGAAGGATTGAAGAAATAGAGGAAAATATTAAATATGCTAGGAATGATTTAGAGGTTTTTGCAATAATAGAACGAGTATTTTAATTTGTTTCTTTATTGTGTGAAGGAAGATTGCTTGAAAGATGGCCATCATGACACAACTAAACATTATGAAAACGATGGAAGGGAAAAGAAACAAGTTAATTAAAATAAACAAGCAAACAATTTAATTAAAATAATTAGTCCCATATATTGACCATGTTTAGTAACATAGTTAGCTTATCAGTCAATTTTGTCTTATTTGATCACTATAAGTGTTTGATTAATTAACTTTTTGTAACTGCTTATTGCTTCAAAATGCTAAAATTCAAAAAGTTGCTCAAAGCAATTTTTTCGATAAGCTTTTTGAGAAAGTCATTTTGAGATCATACATGCATGTATGTCCAATTGATTGTATATTGTATTGGAAAGAATACAAAGACTTGCATGTGTATCCAAAGTGTGTGCATCACGTACGTTATAAAAAAAATGTTGATGATGTGCATGAGAATAAGAAAGGTCCCCACGCGAAAGTTCATTTTCTTGAAAGAAATAAATGGATGTAAACCTTATAGTTTATAAATGAATGTTTGTATGAAATAGGAATAAAAATAATGAGGTGACGTGATATTAAGCGAGACTAGTAGTTCAAGGGTGTGCAATGACCCATAACTGATTTTATTCAAATATACTCTCACTCAATGGATGATAGTAATTTATGCTACTTAACATCGTTGGCAATAAATAACAAATTTAAATATGCATCTATTATTTAATTGAAAAGTCCCTAATGGATTTAAAGTTCAAGAAATGAGATGAGATGAAAATTGCAACATGTTTATTGTTGAATTACAAAGGTCTCTATATGTTGATGGAATAAACATTATTGAAATACATAAAGAGCTTTATAATATTAGCTCATGCCTAAAGACGGAGTTTGAACTGAAAGACTTGGAAAACTAAGTATTGCTTCAACCTGTAGATCGAGCATCTCTTTGAAAGAATGTCACACCAGTTAGCCTGCATTATTGAAAAAAAGTCTTAAAGATGTTTTATGTTGATAAATGTCACTTATTTCTCATACTGATGGTTGTCCAATCTCTTGAAGAGTTGAAATAGATAAGGAATTGTTTATAATTAAAGAGGATAATGTGGATACTTTAGGACTAAAAGTCAATCACTTCATTTTCATTGGAGCACCACTTTAGGACCAAAAGTTCTATAGTCGGAGCAAGGTTGATATTTGCAATGAAATTGCTAGCAACATTTAGTATTTATCCTACAATGAAATACTGAAAAAATGTTTAACATATTCTCTGGTATATTCGAGGTACCAAAATTTTGATATTTACGTGAGAAACCAATATATAATTTTGATGGGCTACTTGGGTACTGACTTTTTTATTTGATCCACATGATGCTAAGTCTCAAACTCGTTATGCTATGTTTTACCCCAATGTACTCTCCTATATTGGGACAACAAAGCTTTTATTGCACCATTGAGAAATGGGTATATTAAGGAATTAAAAAAAAAAAAACATATATAGTATCAAGATTCAACCCACGTGAGTTCCAAAAGAGACACAAGATTATTACACAGAATATTCGTTCCAGCGACAATCTAGCATATTTGTTCACAAAGTCCCTTTCTACACTTATTATATTTTTGGAAAGATGTATTTATGTATGAGATTTGAAGATTGTTATCTTTAGAAAGAGTGTCATTTACTTGAATCAATCAAGAAGATAGGGTCTTAAAGACCAACAATTGTACCATTTTTTATTTGATTGAGTTTTAATATAAGTTTCTTAATTAAAGTTTTTTAACAAGGCAGTTAGTGCAACACATAAACACCGATATACATCATATATTCTTTTTCTCAGTAGATTTTTTCCAATTTAATTTTTCTAGTGAGGTTTTAGCGACGCATGAATATTATAAAGTATCTGGCAGTGTTGTTTAGTTTTGTGAGTTTTCCCAGTCTTAAGATGCGGCGACGAGTGGAGTTCCGACGACATGTGCAACATCTATGGTTGCGAGAAAAATGTTGAACAAAGGAATTTGGGGAAAAAATGAAAAAAAAAAAAACTAAAAAATGATAATTTTGTCCTTAAATTAATTCACTCGCCGAAAAAAATCATTAGTGAACGGAATTTTGACCGGAAGGACCAAATGTTTCAGTGATTTAAAAGTCGTGGGACTAAATATGAAAATTTTAATAATCAGGGATCAAATGTAGAAATGATCCCATATTCGTGGGATTAAAAGTGGAAATAACTCTTCCATAATATTTAAATCCTAAATAACTCAAAATATATGAAAGTTGTAGATGATTTTTTAAACTTTCTATCTCAATTCATCTTTGTATGAGAGAGAAATGTTCTCAAATTATTAAAATGTGTCAAGTTAGTCCAATTAAATTTAAGATAAAAATCACTTTTTAATGTTCTCTTCGTATACTCTTCGTTTTCCCTACTGTTAAAGGCATCGAGATGATTCATAGTCAAAGTCAAAAATTACTACATACACGCTTTCTACGTCATAAACATAACTAGGAATAGGTGTGGATAAAAAGTCAAAGTCTACAAATAATAAACAAAAACTGTATGAATATGAATCACCTCATTTTAAATTTTTTTTTAAGAAGTTCCTGTCAGGAATTGCAAAATTTGCAGCAATCACATAACTAACACTTTCTACACTATAAATACTCCTATGAGCGTCCCACAGATTCATCACAAACACCTTTCAATATTGAAAATGGCGAATTTTGGTTCATTTTTGCTATGCTTGGCTCTTATTGCACTGTCCCTAGGGTTGAGCTCAGCCCAAAACTGTGGCTGCTCTGGTGGGCTGTGTTGCAGCAAATGGGGGTATTGCGGCATTGGGGATCCCTACTGCGGCGAAGGGTGCCGGGAAGGGCCGTGCTACAACCCTCCTAGCGGCGGCGGCTCCGTCGCCAACATTGTGTCAGAAGCGTTTTTCAACGGAATTGCCGGCCAGGCGGCTTCCTGGTGCGAAGGGAAGGGGTTCTACACGCGAAACTCGTTTCTTGACGCCGTCAACTCCTACCCGCAGTTCGGAACGGTTGGGAGCGCCGATGACTCTAAGAGGGAAGTTGCGGCGTTTTTCGCCCACGTTACTCATGAAACTGGACGTGAGTTAATCCTCCTCATTTTAACAAGCAAATACAAATTTTGGTATAGTAACAATTTTGGTCTACACACTTAATTTCTTCCAATTTTGATGCACGTCTCAAAATTTATTAGGCCTGTCATACATGCATGAATCATGAATAAAAAATTATTAAGGGTATTTTTGTCCTTTTATAAACAAATCTCAATAAAATCCTAAGATTCCAACTCACCGTTCTTCTCCTCATACTCCTTATTCATTTAAAAATAAATGAGGAGGAGAATCACAACTTGGGATCGTAAGACTTGAATTGAGATCTTAATTATGAAAGAAATAAAATACCCGTAATAATTTTAGATTCATGCATGTATGTGTTGAACGGAGGGACGAAAGGCATAATAAATTTTGGAATAAAAAGAATAGACGTGCATCAAAATTGATAAGAATTAAGCATGTGTACCAAAATTATTATTTTGCTATTACTCATAATACCAAATTTGGTATTATCTCTAATTTTAACATAAAAATTATCTTGTTCTAAGAACCTCGTACTACTCCCATACCATGTAGATATGTGCTACATAAATGAGATCGGCGGTGGATCCAGAGACTACTGCGACAGGACCAACACACAGTATCCCTGCGCACCAGGAAGGAAGTACTACGGCCGTGGACCCATCCAACTATCCTGGAATTTCAACTATGGACCGGCCGGCCAAAGCATCGGTTTCGACGGCCTAAACAACCCTGACGTCGTCGCCACAAACCCGACTATTTCCTTCAAGACCGCCCTGTGGTTTTGGATGAACAACTGCCATTCTCTCATCACATCCGGCCAGGGTTTTGGCGCCACCATTCGCGCCATCAACGGCCAACTTGAATGCAATGGGGCTAATCCAGACACTGTTACGAAGAGGGTTGAGTATTACACACAGTACTGCCAGCAACTTGGTGTCAATCCTGGAAATAACCTCCGATGCTAGGATATATAAAACAATGTAATAGACAATAACAAACAGAATAATGTTTGATGGTACAAAAATATACCAAAAATTTACTAGTGTGAACGTTATTTAGTAAAGTTTTTGGTAAAATACTTTTTTTATCAATCTAACAAAGCACTAATAATAGTTAAGTGCTTGGCACACTTATTAGTTATTCTACTAATCTACTATATGCGAATTGCGAAGTTGTTAAACTACGGGGGTGTTTGGTTATTGGCTTATCGGCCAAAAAATGGTTGATTTGACCAAGAATAGCTTATTGACCATTTAAAAAGCAGTTTTTGAGTGTTTGAGAAATGACTTATTGGCTTGGTTGATTGGACTAATCAGCCAAATTACAAAACGTTGGTGTTGGCAGCGTTTTTTCTCAGTTTCTTGAAATTTATTTGTAAAATGACACCTCTCCCCACCCACCTGTACGCCATGCGTGTGTTTGACTAGGAGAAAGTAGACGAACTGAAGCAATCTTTTTTTTTTTGAAAACAACTGAAGCAATCTCTTCTTCCAGGTTTGAGTGTTCAAGATCTACGAGGGCTGTTCTTAAAATAAAAATAAAAATAAAAAAAAAAAAGGACATGTGAAGGGCTTCATCATCAGTAGTATTACCTTTGAAGGGCTATTTTATGATTTTCATTGAAGCAATCCATTGTTCCGGAAACTCGGAGAAAGCTGACAGAAGCGCAGCAATCCACTGTGCCTCTTCTCCTTTTGGCGTCTGATCTGGTGTAGAAGAAATGAGTAGGGATTTGGTTTACAAATGCGTGTGGGTTTGGGTCAAAAGGTTAATAATAATAATAATAATAATAATAATAATAATAATAATAATAATAATAATAATAATAATAATAATAAACTACGGGTGGCCGGTTTAAGCTTATTTAAAAATAATCATAATTATATAATAATAATAATAATAATAATAATAATAATAATAATAATAATAATAATAATTTGTAAATGTAACTAAAGAATTATTAAGAAATTAATACAATACCCTTATAGGTCATTTTACATCCAATTCGCTAAAAGTAAACAGCTAATTTACCAAACACTTTTCTATAATCTGTTAATACAATCCGCTGGTCAAATCAGTTAACACAATCAGCTATCAGTTATCAGTTAACCCAACCAGCTACCAGCTATCAACTATCAACTAATTGCCAAACACCCCCTACGGAATAAAGGTGTGTTTGGTTCGCACATGAGAATCAGAATCGGAATCAAAATGGGTATCAAATACTTGATAATGATAATGAGTTTTGGTGAAAGTATTTTGCATGTTTGGAAGTAGGGTGGAATGAGAATGATTATTAATAGTTGGGGAAGCGGGGGAAGAATGGAAATGAAACCCTTAGGATGTGTTTGGTTCGCACATGAAAATCGGAATCGGAATGGGTATCAAATACTTGGTAATGGTAATGGGTTTTGGTGAAAGTAGTTTGGATGTTTGGTAGTAGGGTGGAATGAAAATGACTATTAATAGTCGGGGGAGAGAAGGAGGAAGGAAATGAAACTCTTATTTTATTAGGGAATGAGTTTTGCAATTAATTGGGTAATCAAATCCAATAGTAGTGCCAATGGCCTTGTGGTCTAGTGGCATCCGGTAGTGGCATTTGGTTGCTCCCCATGTTGGAGGGGGCAGGTTCGAGCCTCAGTGGATAGTTTATGAACAAATCTATCAAACTCATAGTAGTGTTCTAAAACATGTCAACCAAATCAAATAATAACAATGACTTTGATACCCATTCCAGATAGCTAAACATGTTAACCAAACACACCCTAAATTTACACACATAACATAAATCAATATATAGTATATACACTTTATACAAGTCTCTTGCCCATAGCACATAATTTCTTGCTCTCTCTCACAAATTCTCAGAATTTCTCGCTCTCTCACAAATTCTCTTAATTGAATGATATAAATTATATATTGGTCATTTTTATTGAATGTGGAATGTTATAAAATTTAAAGGGGAGGTTAATTGTAGAAAGCAAGTAAAATGTAAAGGAGGTAATGATGCAAAATTAAAATATAGTAGGATTAAATGTAACAATGCAACAATTGTTGTTAAACTGGATGTATCCTCGAGTGAACTTTTATATCATGCATCCATATCGTAGAAATATAGTAGAGTAAAGAGAAGACTTGATACAGAGATAATCATCAAATCTTTTATTAATCATCCTCCAGTATAATATATACAAGATATATAGAGTTCTAGTATAACTACAATACTACAAAGAATTAAGAGATATATATTATCACAGTATAATGCCTATAGCAATGCCCACATATATTTATTCAGTATTTACAACACTCCCCAGTAGACATTACTATATCATATTCATGTCTCGTTAAAAATATCACTACAAAAACTCAGTGGGCAAAAAAAATCTAATTAAAAAAAATACATGATATGTATGCATTCATGTGTTACACTAGCTGTCTCATTTAAAAACTTTTAATTAAGAAAATAACATCAAAAGTCAATTAAAGGAAAACGAGTATAGCTTTTGGTCTTTAGGATTCAAGTCCAATCTTTGGGATTAATTCAAAGACATGTTACTCCCCTGAAGATAACGATCTTCAAATCGTACACATAAAAACATCTTTCCAAAAATAAGTGTAACAAGGGACTTTGTGAAAAAAATCTGCTAAATGGTCACTAGAGTAAATATTTTATACAATAATCTTGTGATTCTTCTGGAGCTCATGTGAGTTGAATTTTGACAAATATAAATAATATTCATAAACATACTCATTTATCATTTGTGCAACACAATCTTTATTGTCCTCGCTTAGAATATTGGGGTGATTATTTATAATCAGTTTGAGACTTAGCATCATGGAGATCAAATATAATAGTCAGTACCCAAGTAGTCATGGGAGGAGCCAGGATTATATGTTAATGGGGGTGATTACGAACAATTAAATACATTATTATTCATTTAATATATACCAAAATAGCCAAACACTTTATGCTTAGATGGCAGAGTAGTGGCTAACCCATAGAATAAAAATACAAGTAAAAATGGGCAAACCCATGACAAGAACAAGTAAGTAAAAATGAGAGACAGAAGAAAAAAAAAGAGAGTAATTCTTCTCCTCTTAAATTTAAAAATTAAAAGAATTTAATTTTTAAATTTATATGGATTAATGTAGTCCATTACTATATTACCTATTTAGACAAAGTTTTAAATATTTTTGAATTTTTAATTAAGAGTATGAGTTTAGACATATTCTAAAATATTTTTTTTAATAAGTAACCATTGTAGTAATTTATAATTAGCGTGTATAATTATGTCAGTAATCACAATTCTAGAAAAAAAAATGTATATATTTTCATATTGTACAAAATACTATAAATATAATATATGTCTACATAAATGGATAAAAAGAGAAATTGGTATTTTTTTTAGTTATATAGATATTTATAAATATTTTATAATTTTTTTCTTTGAATGAAAAAACATTCTTATTTTAAAATTTTACATTGATATCTGAGTTTTATTTTGATATATACTTTGGTGAAATTTTAAACTTTGAGTAATACTTGTGTGAAACCGTCTTACGCGTCTCAATCCGTAAGACAAACCAGATCTTTGATTAATAGGTCGGATTTTCGACCTCGTTAATTAAAGATCCAACCCGTCTCACAGATTGAGACCATGAGACGGTCACACACAAGTTTTTGTCTTAAACTTTTATTTGTTATCATAAATAGTACTCTCTCCGTCCCATTTTACTTGTCCTAATTACTATTCATCGGTCAAATCAACTCTTTCTTTATTGCTTATATTCTTTAGTAATTTTTTATTATTTTTAAATTTTTTTTTTGTGTTTAATAGTACTTTTAATGTAGTTTCTAAATATATATATATATAAATTTTATATATTAATGCTAAACTTAATATTATGAAAAATTCGATTAAAAATAACTCCAATCAATCCTCGTTAAACGAATCAGACAACCAAATATAGTATAGTAATAAGAGGAATTTAATTACGTACATTAACATAATATATTAATATACATCATATAGTAATTTGATTGTTGGAATATAATATTTACTTTTTTAAAATATTATCTTGAAAGGAATTTAATTACGTATATTAACATAATATAGTAATATATTTTTTGAATCTATAATGTACATCATAGTATAAGGAATACTATAATAGATGTCTGAAATATAATTAAAATAAAAGTAATTTGAATGCTATATATTTCATTAATAAATAAGGAATCCAGGAATAGAATTGAATAAAATATTTCCGTTTATAATAAAGAATGGAAT
>CM008341.1:41197337-41210221 GCA_002525835.2 Ipomoea batatas | reverse complement strand
GATATTTGTTGGATGTATAAAGAATACCAATTTTGATATTGTAATCCTATGCAACCAATCACTTTTTTTGCTAAGAGATTCGACTAGGACTAAATACCAGATAAAATTGAGTCCAAAGTAATGACAATACAAGAGATAAACCAACATGGTTATTGCTATCATCTTGAATAGTGGATAGTTGTTTGAGCTATTTAATTTTATAGATCAAGGTGCCTTAGGCCAATCTTATTAGTTATCGAAACCTTAAAGCAACACAATGATCATGCTCGAAGGCTTCTTACCTTGATTTTACAAAGAGCAACAATCTATACAAATGGACTTAAACGAGTAACACATAGAGTGTGCCTTTATGTGTGTTTTCATACTTACATGAAATCAACACTATTTTTGAGAAATTTAGGGCTAAAATTACTTCACCTATGGTTACCCACGCTTAAACAAAAAACCCACGGTATTGAAGTGTTTGGTGATTGATGACGTTCCTAGTTCACAAATCACTTCATCTTTCAATCACTTCACTTTAGGTGTGTGTGTTTCTTGCTCCGTTATATGCCCATGACCTTGTTATTCTATATTGTTCACCTATAATCTCTCCTATGTTGTTCACCTATAAGAAGACTTTGATGTAGTCAATCAGTCATCGCATTGTTTTGCTTTCTCTAGTAAGCGATCATCACTCGTTCTCTCTTTGCCCACTCTTTATGGACAAAATGTTACACCCACATGGAGTGGACAATGGGTAGTTGCATTCTTTGGATAGTGGATTTGATTTTAAAAAAATATTTTAAAATTAAACCTTAAATAAATATTGGTATAATATAAGTATTATAATTAAATACATTTATTACTCCCAAAAAAAAACCCCCCCTTATAGTTCAAAAGGAATTAGATTAGGAAACAATAGCACCATGAGATTCTTCATTATGAGCTATTGAAATAGTAGTGGTGGCTCTAAGATTGACCCTATGATGTACTAACTTTAAATGTTTTGCAACATATATGGTTCAAGAACTTTGTTCACCTCTCCTAGATTAGCCACATTTGCAAAAGTGGAAAATAGTTTCCCATTTAATTTCTAACATTTTTCTTGTGTTTAGATTTAGTTATCTAACTTTGGGCATTCTCGATAAAAGGCTCCATTGTTCCCCTTCCTTCTTCAAGTTAATCATCGTATAAAAGTTAAAAATATCACTAATCATTAATATAAAAGAATTTGGTTTAGTAAGAGGCTCAAAGTTTGGGAAGAAATTGCTTGGTGATCAACACCGTTACTCTTTAGCATGTAAACCATAACTCAATAGTTCACAACTTTGTAAACAAAATTTTCCATTGTAATAACTCGGTTCCCACATACATAGGCACATACGTGACAATAGGTACACTAACATAATATTTAGAATAGTGACACTTGTAATAACAGCTATTATTTTCTTGGATTTGGAAAAGACAACAAATTGCATAGAGGTGAGACGATAGAACGTAAATTGTGTGTATTTACTGATGAAAAAGAACACTATATAGGTAGTTATTTATACAAGCTAGAATAGTATTAGCCAAGCACCTCAATTACTCATTTTAAATTCAAAACGAGTAGATTAGAGAAACTCTCTCAACTCCCCTCAACATTTTCTAACACTTCCCCTTAAGCTTGAGCATAGATATCAACCATGCCCAGCTTGTTACATATATAAACAACCCGACTCCTACCAATCAAGCCCTTTTGTAAATAGGTCAACCGGCTGATCACCTCTACGAACATGTACAGTAGATATCAAACCTTGTTGCACCTGAACACAACGATGTTTACCTTTTCAAAGGGTAATAGGGAGATTCGGATTTGTTGATGAAGATTCCGGCAAGGCAGGACTCACCAGTGGAACTGCTTGTGCATCAATGTTTCTTTGCCGTTTGTGATACCCTTGTTTAACAGGGAGCCTGGCTTCAAACTTAACCAAGGATGAAGGGACAGTAATAATGTACGTAAGGAAATCATCTGCCAACGAAATAGAACTACAATTCGAGACACTGTATCCTCAAAGAAAGTGACATTAGCAAAAACTAAGTACCACCCCAAATCAAGAGAATAACACCGGTACCCTTTCTGAGTACTTGGATAACCCTAGAAAATGCACTTTAGAGGCTTAGGATCAAGTTTCCCTCTTTGAGAGCGGACATCCTAAACAAAACAAGCGTGCCTCCAAACACTTTTGGATGTAAGGGGAACGTCGGGCTAGACGGATGAACAAAATAATATGGAACTTGGCTGTGGAATACTCTTAAAGGCAAATGATTAATTAAGAAGGAAGTTGTATAAACAACATCTGCCCAGAACACTTTGGGTACTTTCATCTGAAACAACAAAGCTCAAGCAACCTCTATCAGATGGCGATTTGTCCATTCTACTACACCATTCTGTTGAGGAGTGCCGACACACAAAGACTGGTGCACCATTCCATTTCGATTCACTTAACTTGAGAAAAGATGAGAAAAATGCTTGGACTCATTATCGCTACGCAAAACCTGAACTGTTTTATTGAATTGTGTTTTGACCATATCACATAAACTACAAAAAATATCAAATAACTCACCTCTAGACTTCATGAGATATAAAAGTGTGTCTAGAGAATTCATTTACAAAAAGATACAAAGTACCTAAACCCAGCCCTTGAAGTCACATCACATGGATCCTATACATCTGAATGAACTAATTGAAATAAGGACTCTACCCTGTTATTGACTCTAGAAGGATATGACACATGATGGTGTTTAGCAAGTTCACAAGGCTCACATTGTTAGGCAGACAAAGACTCAAAACCTGGACACAATTTCTTCAAAGTAGGTAAAAACGGATGACCATATCGTCAATGCAGCTGAAAAAGAAATGTATTACCCCATCAAACTAATCGGAGAAACTTCAGAACAAGGAGAGATAAATTGCTCTAGCACAGTAGCACACATCCCACTAGTCTCCTTCCCTCTACAAATAGTCTTCTTCGTCAAAAGATCCTGAACCAAACAGGGAAGAATAGAACACAACAATTAAAAGTTCAGTTAATTTGACTTATTGAAAGCAAATTGAATGGGAACTTTGGAAGGTACAACACAAAAGAAAGGGACATTGATGGAGTTGCAAGAGGACTACTTTCTTAAACAAGACTGAAGTAGACGAATCGTCTGCCAGGGTAGCTGTAGTTCCAAATTTAAAGGAAGAATATGTGGAAAAAACTTCCGAATTACCTCACATATAGTCACTGGCTCTTGAGTCAATGACTCATTGTCGAGACGAGGAAGAGACACACACAATAAGGTTATTCGTTTAAGTCGTTTGAACAAACATGGCTAAGAAAGACGGTAAAGGCTCATGACAAGCTGAAGGTTTCTAGGAAGACATTATTAATTGATTAAACATGGCAACTCCTCATTGGTCATTACAACTACATGTCTTTTTGGAAACAACTTAGGACATTGGTTGCGCAAATGACCGGGTTCTCCACAATTATAACACACTCTTTGTCTTCCTTAGCATTCTCCACGTCTTCTACTAAAACTACCATGTCATTGAAATCGACCACCTCAACGATTGGTAGTCTAACTCTTATCTCCTTGTGAAATAAAAACACGTGTTTCTGACATATTAACCTAGCAAAAGAAATCCACCCACACAAAAGAAACCTATATAGGTTTGAAATACAACTTAACCAATTGATTCCTTCAACACACCTTATCACACACCATACCTCAATGGGCTCGCACTACCAAGATGAGACAGCTGGTACCAGCCACAACTGGCGCCACCGCTTGGTGTCGGAACTGTCGGGTTTGGCAGCGTGTTTAACCTCCAATGGCGGCGAAACTTTACCAACGACGTCGTCTCCTTGCTCCAACCAAAGCCCAGTGAGTCACTCTCCCCACTCCGCTCTGATACCATGTAGAACGTGAGATGTGTCTGTTTACTGATAAAAAAGAACATTGTACAAGTAACTATTTATACAAGCTATAACAGTATTAGCCAAGCACCTCGACCATTCATTTTAAATTCAAAATGAATAGATGAGAGCAACTCTCTCAACTCCCCTTAATATTCTCTAAACAAGACCAACTAAAAAAAGAAGTGAAGAAGGTTTTAATAGTAGTTATTGTATGGTTAATCACGTGTTAGTATGTCGATTGAGGCAATGTTTAGTGGCACATTTATAGTTTTTCGAACATTGATAACTCAATTTATAAAAAATCTCACCACACTAGGTTTTATTTATTGTTTTGATCCAAAAGAAAGTACACCCAACTCATGAATAGATCAACTCATCACATCCCACATAAAATTGGATCATTAAACACTAATTGCTAGAATCTTGAGAAGGTATTTGAGAGGGTTGCTAAGAACCCCTACACCCCTAGCATTCCCTAGCATGTAAGAATGGTGATCTTTTAAAAGATTATTTGTACTTTATTTTGCTCTCTAACAATGGGGTTCAACTTGATTTCCCAAGACCTTTCCAAGTCATGCTTGCATTCCTCAAGCACATTATTCGAATTGCAACTAGGCACTTCCCCACCTATTAAGCACCTAACATCCATTGCATGACCAATTGCTACCAAGACTTGCGAATAACCCTTTTTTGGTGTAAATTGGAGCTCCTTAATGGTTCTAATGCACTGTCGTTGCCAATATTATAAGAAAATCCACCCACCCATTCACCCAAGCCACCATGGATCAAATGTTTACATCTTGCCTTACGTGTAGAGTTCTTAGCACACTTGTTTGTCTTTAACATAACTCATACCTCTCGAGGTTTCTCCTAACCTAACTCTTTATCTGCATATTACACTTCGCTCCTGATACCATAGCTTTAACAAGAGGTTTATTAACCTCCAAAACTTGCTACGTATTTGATGTTATATCTTTCTCTGTAGCCCAATATCTGTAAATGAAAACCATTTCATTCTTCCATCTCCATATCCGCATACAGTGATAACAAACCTCAACCTTTATTGCCCCTACGTTACTCTAAGCAAGGTTGGAAGTAAACTAGGTATTAAGCTTAACATTTTAGACTTTTCCAATTCCCATACAATATAATTTTGCTCTAATATATCGTTACTGAAAACAATGAAAAAATTTGTCTTCAACATCGACAAATAGCTGGCTTCAATATTCCCTAACCCTAACCAATGTTTGCAATTCCATAATGGGTTACGCTCTTGTGCATATCCTTTGGTTACACATCTTGTGCATAGTTGGCCTCAATATTCCCCAACCCCAACCAATTTAGCACCCATATTGTACCACCAAACTTAGCACTCCAACACCTATGTTATTGCCCTTACACTACTGTAGCAAGGTTTGAAGTAAACTAGGCATCAAAACAAGTTGACAATAAAGAGTGTTAATCCTAACTTGCTTTTATCAACATCCTCAATGACTTTTGGGTAACATGCAAAATCATCTATCACTTATAACTGTAAATCCTCACTTTTCTTGCACACCATTGCAAAATCCCCACTTACTTGTTTTACCAGTGAAGAGGGAGTTGTTGTCCGATACAACAACTGTATCGGGGGAAGAGCAGAATTGCTAAAAAATGGATTGCTTTCTGTCGTTGGTGCCATAGATGAAGCACTGGCGTTGCCTTGCCCTTTGCTTTGGAGAGTAAGAATGGATGTTTCCATTGCTGCAAACTTGTCATCTATTGCTACAAACTTGTCATTCAACATTGTTAATTCAATACTATCTCATCTTGTTTCTTCTCTAACGTCTCTACACAAGAATACATTCATGTGTTTGTCATTCTGCGACAGATTGAATCAAACATGTTAGAGTAAAGAAGTAGGAAATGAGAAAGAAAGAGAAAATGCTTTATTGAATGTGCAAGAAGAATAAGGTTGTAATTAAGACACCCTCCATCAAGAGCTTCATGTTCTTGCCTAGCTGCTACAGCTATACGGAAGCTTTAGAATTGATGATTGGATACCCTCCTCTCTTTAGGAGGTTACAATTTATAATGTAATGCAGTAAATAAATATTGTAAAAGGAAAGGATTGAGAAGCTGATTTATCTCTGTTAGATTTCATGATATAGGGTTCTCCCTTGATTTGTGCATAAGCTGTTTGATTTGCGTGATTTGTTGTCCAAACTTCTCGATTTCCCTTCTTGTGTTATTCCCCTTTTTGTATCAGTAAGCCACCCATTCTTTGGGTGCGTATCAAAGAACCATTTCATTTTTTCATCTCCATCTGCTATATGGTAACAACAAACTGAGGACTCGAGCCCCTATCATAGTGCCCCTAGACTACTCTAGCAATGTAGGAAGTAACTTAGGTATCAAACTCAACATTTTAGAAGCATAACAACAAAACAAGTCGACAATAAAGCGCATTAATCTTAGCTAGCTTTCGGGCTTGTGCATGTAACATGATCCACATCCTCAATGACTCTTAGACAACATGCATAAGCACATATTTGTTTCGCTCTTTACTTGCTCACTATTGCACCCTTATTTTTTATATGCTTTACTAGTTAACATTAGAGTCATTAGCTCCTCTGATCTCACAAGTCCCTAGACTTTTCTAGCCCCCATACAATCTCTTCTTTCTCCATTGTATCCTCACATAAAACCATGGCAAAAAATGTATCTTCAACATCAACATAGACTTGGGCATTCAATTCTCCACAATCCCAACCAACATTTGCAATTCACTATTGCTGTAGAAGTTTATCTCCAACCCAAAACTTTACCATACTTAATATAGAGCACAACCTTAACCAACCAGCTCTGTATAAAGAACACCTTGCTTGGCTTTAAGATTGTGCATCGCACAATCTAATTGCATGTATTTCCCACCCAACCTTTCTTAAGCAATATCCATCCAAATTTGGCAAAAAGAAAAAGAAAAAAAAGAAAAGAAAAAGCAAGGTTCATATTGTAGAGGCTTCAAATCCCTCGCCACTACTAGTTTTCACCTTCAAATCCTATTAGACTTAGCTATATCAGTGCTTTTTAATGAACCCTCCGAAGGAACTCAATAGTAAACACTCCAAGAATAACTATTGGTTGAAAATTGATAATTAATAGTTTATTTTGTGATAGTTGTTAGTCTAATACATATTTTGTTGTACACATCTTTTTTTCTTTGCATAAATTGAGTATTTCATTGTTTAAATTTGGTTTATGCCCTTATATGCATTTAAATCTATCCTAAATGATTTATTTATTTTTAATTGTGTAACTTAGCTTGTATTGATGAATACGATGAAAATATACTGATTCACTAATATGAATTGTTAATAATGTGATACCTTGCTTGATAATTGAGAAGGCTACAAAAAATGGACTAGCATTCTATTATGGAGTATTTATTTTAAAATTATTGAGCTAGAATTATAAGGAATATTTTATTTACTTGTATATGTTTTCTTTCCAATTACAATTAAGTCAAATAAACCTTTGTGAACCCTTACTGGCGTGGAGGCTTTTTGTTTAAGGTGGAATGCTCCCATGCCAATGTCTTTTTGCTTCTTGCAGCTTGAGTAAAAGATCGCTTGTTCCCATATATCTTTGGCTCAAAAATGCTCGAATCAGTTAACCTCTTGATCGTCTCTGCCCTACCTCTTTTTTAGCACTGAGTGAGAGGGCTATAAAGAATATTACTGTATAATGTACATGAAGCACTTCATTCTTGAGCTTTTAGCTTCTCAAGACATTTATAATGACAATTTTTTGTGTACACCAAATTCATAAAAATTACCCCTATCTTTTGTTCTTATACATCAAATTTTAGGCTTAAATTTTGTTGTGTAGTCTAAGGGTATGACGATTATTATCTAAACAACTTGTTGCTCAATGTGCCACCACCTTGTTGCTTCATTGAGTTGTTGCTTCATTGAGCACACCGCATTTGCAAATAAGCCATGCTGTAGTTTTTCTAAGCAACCTTTTTTTGGTTTCTTTATTTGGTTGATAGGCCAATTTTTTTTTCCAACAATAAGTACATTGATAACTCAAGACTATTGTACATTCCTTACCTCCAACTATTGTTTTGTCTTCAATTGCTTTGGAAACCCAACTATTTCGATTGAGAAAGCCCATAGCGATTGTATTGTAGCTTGTGAGGTCAAGGACCACTTGAAAGAGGAAGCTAATGCTTAATGATATGCCAACTAATGAGAAATCAATTGGTACCAAAGTATGTATCTTATAATGGTTGTTGCCACCTATAAAGTTAGTTCCTCTATCTAGAACCCTTGAAATTAAGAGATTGAAAGGCTTGGCAAGTGACAAATTAAATAACCACAACCTTGTTAGTTAGGAAAGTAAAATATGTGAGAAACCAAAGAAAGATAGAGATTATATGATTATGTTATTAGTAGATTATAATGGATTGTATTTGTGTAATTGAAACCAAGCCCACTCCTAGTAGGAATAAGATTGATTCCTATTATTCCACCATCACCACTCCCCCTCAAGTTGGGAGATATGGAAGTTCCAAACTTGAACTCTAGCTAACTCAAAATTACAAATGAAGATTAAATGCGTTTAGAGGATAGTAATATCAGTTGGCTTCAAAATATGGTGCTATGCTATGCACGACCTTTGTGAACCAAGATGAAAGTGCTAAAGTTGAAGTTGAACACAAATAGCCTCAAGATAATATGACAACACAAACACTCTAAGACAAATGTAAAAAACCTTAATCAAGAGCGGTGGAGGTGAAACATAACAAAACTAGAAAAAATGTATTTAGGGTTTCTTGAGGCTCTGATACTATGTTGAAATTAAGGGATTGAAAGGCTAACTAGGTGGCAAATAGCCACGACTTGCCAGTTAGGTGAATTGGCAAGCAACCAAAGAAAAGGAGAATAAAGAGAATATTTGGTTCTATTATTATTAGAACCATGTATAGGAATTTTATATTCGGAAGTACAATGGCTAAGCATACTCCTATAAAATACTTTCTTAGTCATGCTAAGAAGGATGTCACAAATCATTCAAGATGTCACCTCCAAACTAGGACAAATTGTTGATGTAATCCTTGAAATATGTATTTGTGGAGTACTCATGGCTTCAAAAGGGTTTAGCTTGTTATTATCTTAGTACTTTTTTGTTTGTGTGGTTTGATTTTTAAATTTTTTGAGTTTACATTGTACTTGTGGAGTACTCATGCCTGACAAAAATTCCTAATACATCTTCATTAAGTGCTACTAATACCACTTTATAATAACTATAGACAATATAGTTATTTAAGCACACTCTTCTTCAAAAGACACCATTCAACACAATATTGAACCCTTATATTGTATCTCTACTCCCCTAACACTAATCATCAAATGCTAAGGAAAACAAGAAACATCCCATTGACTCGTTGTGCTATCACCTTCTTCAAATTTTGGTTTTGCTATAATCACCAACTAATAGGTCACAAGTCTATGGTTGGTAGTTGATGAGTGTATATGTAAAAGCTAGGCCTAATGGACAAGTGGTTATGCTCAACTCATGACCTAGGCTCAAGGCATTACAATGTGTTATTAATTATTGAATCATTGAACACTAAGATCCACTAGGAAACCACATAATGGATCCTAGACCAGTGGATGGAATCAAGAGTGAAGATTTGACCCAAGTCTTATGAATTGTTCTAAGACTTCCTCAAGAACTGATATGGGGCACATCAATTACTCTGCCCCTTATAGACATTAGTAAAAAAATCTATTTCATTGTGTATGTTGATGGTGTTGTCATAATAGTCAGCGGGATATGTCACCAAGATCCTAAAGTATGCCAAAAAGTCCCTAGGCATGGATTTGCTATATAAGGATGTACAAATAAAGAGGTTGTTGGCTACATGGATGCAGGCTAGGGTAAGGGTCCTTGCAAAAAAAAAAAAAAGAGAAAAAGAAATTGTTTGGTGCACAAACCTTGAAAGGAAGCAGGCAAACAATATTACCTCTTCTTTTGTCACTATAAATTTTTGGAGAATTTATCCTCGATGGTGTCTTTGGCCACCAAGAAGAGTTGAAGGAAAGGTGTTTTTATCTTCTCTTTTGTTTGTCCCCTTTCTTGTTAGAGGAGAAGAGGGGTGTTTCTTATCTTTTGGATTTGACTCGTGAGAGCTTATGGTTGAGTTTCTTGGCGATGAGTAACTGTTGGATGATAGTATATTGTGGTAGCTTGGGAGTTTCAAAAATGTAGTTTTATATTTGGTGGGTTTTTTTTGGGTGTTTGTCTTGTGGTGGTGAAAGGATGTAAGACTCTGGAAAGCATGTGGTGGCTATACAGGAGGTAGAGAGATTTTGATGGTGGTTTTCTGGAGAGGAGGACATTTGGAATTTAGATGATGGTGACAAAGGCTTGGTTTCTTCTACAACACTAGAGAGAAGTTGGCAATATGGATAAATGGTGAGGGCACTAATGATCTATATTGCAACAGCAACAGCAAATAGGTTTTGATTTTTTGAGTCACTTGGGATATTATATATTTTATATTTTATATTTGTTTTGTATTTGGATTAGATTATGCATGTTGTTGGAGCTTCCATTGAGATATTTTAATTGTTTGGATGTAAATGTAATCTGATTTGTGTAGTAAAATGTTCAATCATCATTTTGCTCCCAATAAAAAAAAAAAAAAGAAAAAAGAAAAAAGGAGCTTGTCCTAGAAATTATAAAATAGCTCTAGATTGATAATTTGATCTCTATGTTCAAGGTTTCAAGGCTATTCTCTTCTTCAAGCATATCCTATTTTCTTGTTCATGTTCTAGTCCTTGATAATCTATTGGAACTTTTCTTGCTTCAATCAACTTCTTTTTCATGAACATGCATGCTCTTATTGCTACTGCAGTCTGCAGCACAGTTTTGTTGCTGAAATTGCTATTCTGTATGTTATTCCTAACAAATTCTGTATATGCTTGTCATACTGCGTTTAGAAGTATTAAGTAAATAGTACACTTGTTCATTTTCTTAGAATTTTTCTGTGTTGTGCTTCAAGCACAAGGAAACCAGTGAACTTTAACAACTGTGCATGTTCCTTCCCTATTAAGTGTAGAGAGGATCATAAAATGGAGAGTCAAAGCTTTATTATGGCCTATGCACAAAATGCACACAAATGATTGATTTTGTACTGTGCTGTGCTGAACTTTTTTCCATACCCTATATGTGGGTTTTGTTAGGCCCATCATGCTAGGACATTTTATCAACAGTAAGTACAAGTGTGACTAAGGAACAGGGGAGACAAAGAATATAGCTGTAGTGGCTTGAATTGAGTGACATGCATTAATTTACATTAGAATAAAGGATTGTAAGTTTCAACTGTATGTCTTTAGTATATATGTACAAGTTTTAGATCTATCAATTTATTTTATTTATATGGGGCATATTTAGTTATGTTCCCTCTGTTGTTTTATCTAAACCATTTCAATGTTTTAGTTTGACAGGGGTCCTACAAAGATACAACAGCCATGTAGAAACAGAGGAAAAGGTATCTATCTTTTAAACCCAGAAACCAGTTTGACTGTTTTTGTGTTTAGATCTGCTCTTTTTCTTTTCTTTCCCCCCTTAGAAAATCAATACTATCTGGAAGTATCCAAGCTCATGGCTTATTGGCAATATGTACAGGTTTACTACTAATCTTTTCATGACAGTCAAATTGTCCTTTCTTGAATCAATTATTATGTACTCTCATCATTAATATGGAATAACAAGTAATTGCTGAAAGTTTCTCATATTTACAGAACCTGTATGGTTTTAATTGACAGGAATTATAAATCAATTCATGCTAGGACAGTGCTAACAAAATAAAATGTTAAATCTCTTGAAAGCTAGAGCAGGGGCAGGGGTATATTATATGAATTGCTGTTTTTCTTTTGTTTAAATTTGTTGGTCAAAGTGAAAAAAGACTTTTTGCAAAGTGGTTAGTAGTTATCCAACAGACTTCTGCTGACATCCATAACCACTTCTTGGAGTTCTAATAAAACTAATAAGCCTCTATTTCTGGAAACAGCAATCTAATTACGCGCGATACATGACAATTGGAGAACTGGTACAGACTCTGGAAAGGTATCAAGACCTGACTCCTAATTAAAATTTTGAAATTCTTTGGTAGACTACTCAACTCCTGTTTGCACAGTGACATTGAGGAACCTGACCAGCTTAGTGTGACTGACCTTGTCCATTTGGAGCAGCAGATTGGGAGTGCACTTCTAGAAACAAGATCTAGGAAGGTCTGTATTTCTCTATTCTTCTTCTTTTTTCTTTTTTTTTTTTTGGTTTTTCGAACTGGTGAATATATATAATTTTGAGTATCTTACCTACACCTGTTGTGCTTCCTATTACTGCAGATTATACATGTAAAACCTAACATGCTATTTCTTGCTTTTTATCTGCTTTATATCTTGTTGATGGCTAAAGATTCAGCTGACTGCTAGATTTAGGTCTAGACACAAAATGATTGTATGTCATTTTAAAGAGCTATGAATAGTTTTCAAAAAAAAAAAACAGAGCTATGAATAGAAAAGTTCATGGTTGTATGCCATTTTAGTGAATCGTGAACGGTGAATTTCAGATTAAAGATTGATAGCTAAATTGCCACTTTTCTAATAATGCTCTGCTTCTTCCTAAAATAATTCCTATTGTTTATTTATTTTTTTACATTTGAAGATAATGGATTTTAGTAATAAAAGCATTTCTTTCCTATCTTTTGTCTGGGTTTCTACTTTCTTGTTCTCAAATAGTTATCTAAAAATTTTCTATTGCCACTCCTTTGCCTATTGCTGCTACCTTTGCATTGCATTATGCATTACAAAAAATTATGCAATGTCAATTCTATGCAGAATTGTTTGCTGATGGAATCTATCGCGCATCTACATGAAAAGGTATGTGTCTATTACCCCC
>CM008341.1:41131879-41142974 GCA_002525835.2 Ipomoea batatas | reverse complement strand
CGCCTCCATCTAATCAGACACCGGAGCCGGTGGCCGATCGATTCACTCTTCTACGCTATATCGTTGCGAATTAGGGTTTGGAGCTTTAGATTTCGATTTTCAGGATCACGAGGTCGTGTTGTAGTGGTGAAATTTGGAGCTTTAGATTTCGATTTTCAGAGTTTGCTCTGCCATTGTAGTTTCTTCCGGACTGGACGTGAGTGAAGAAGAGGTGGTCCGGTTCACAAGAAAGGGTTTAGGAAAATAAAAGAAATAATTGCAAAATTGCCAACTAATCATCCTAGTCAGCGGACAACCGGAAAGGATTGATGGAAACCGGCTAGCAGGTGAATCCGGATGGATTTGCGCTGTTCGATGACTTAATTGCACGTTTTTTTGGTTGGGTGGCCTGATTGCATTTTCGCGTTACGTTCAGTGGCCAATTTGACCCTTATTCCTATATATATATAAAGAAACTAAACTAGTAAATGCATAAACCCTAAGCTAAAATAAAAGTGAGAGTAGGGCAACCGCAGTTCCCAACTTCGCCTCTTCCACCAACTGCTTCGCCCTCTTCTTGTCCTCCCCTTTTCACGGCAAACCACCGTCGTGGCAAGGAAGCACGACAACAAGGAGAGCAACTCAGTGGGCAAGGCACCAACTCCTCACGGCCATATTTTATCTTAATTTATTAAAAAATTTAGACAAAAATTAAGCTAGTCATTTCGAATTCGAATATTCGAGTCGAATCGAATATATTCGAATAAATTGGTCGAATCGAATACGAATCGGAATTTAGGATTCGATAACTAAACGAATTCGAAAATTACTTACTAATCATGAAGATTAACCTATTTGAGCACCAAAAGGGTTGTGCGAATGGGCAAAGAATATTAATTCACTAAAAGTCACGAATTTAATTATTATGAACACTTTATTGATCAAATTCGTTGCACATAGTCTTCTTAATATGGTTTATTGGCTTTTTCTCGTCACAAAAAAATAACCTATTTGATGCTAAATAAATAAATAAAATTATAACTTACTAAATCCTAAAAATATTGTTTAATATATTTGACACGGTTCAAATATGAACAAAAATGTGGTGGTTACGTTGCTATTAAAAATTAATAATATAATACGTATTGTAGCACATGGTACAACCTAATTTTTATAAGAAAAATGTTTAATATATACTGCATGATTGATGCCTACTTCAATAAAATAAATTATCACTAGTATTGTTGTTGTTGTTGTTATTCATGATTAATAATACAGACAATCAGCAAGTGGAAGATATGATGTTATGTACATATATGTTTCAACTAATAGAGCTAAAAAATGTAATATGTGAAAGCAACATGCAACTAAAAAATAGTAAAAATATATATACTAAATATATTGCATCACTTTAAGAATGTGTAATATAATAATAGGGCATATATATTTTTTGTGACGAAGAAAACTCATAATCACTATCTGAAGGTGTATACTAGGTAAATCTCGACTTATGACCACTGACCATAGTCAGTAAAGGATCACAATGAGGTAAATCAATTTAGGTTATTTATAGGGCTATAGCTGACCGACTTAAATCAAGAAAGCCAATAGACCAGAAGAGATATATATTTAACCCAATTTAAAATGCATAACATATCAATAAAGTTGATATTAAATATTTATAATATTGAAACTAGAAAAATATAAATATACGTGCTTATTCAAAATGACAATGTAAAATTAAGTACATGGAAAATTATGATGTGGACCATGATTCACATTATTACAGAATGAATCATTAATAATGAAAATTTATTTTTAATATAGTATAAGTTCACTTTTAGTTGGTACTAAAAATGAACCTACAATACACTAAAAATGAACATATTGTACTTTAAAAAGGAATCTTTAATATACTAAAACTGAATTTGTATATCAATAGTTCATCTTGCAATGTGCATTAGGCCTTCCTCATTATTTCGTTTTTCACATATTTTGAGAATGACAATGATGAGGTGGAAGAGAGAAGGGGAAGAAAGAGAAAGTTTGGGGTGTTCATGCAAATCAAAAGTTTTTACTAGAGTAGTGGGACTCATCAAAATTTAAGAAGATCCAATGCTACTTGTGTGCGCTGCAAAACAAGCGCCCAGCTGGGCGCGTTAATCCACATGTTTTACTTCTTTTTTTTCCTTTTTCATATTTTGTTTTTTTTCTCCTTTTTTCTTATTCTCATTTCCTCTTTCCTAATCACATTTGTAAAATCTCCTCAAAAACCTCATCACCTATTGAGAAAGGACTTACAATCCACGATATAATGGTTGATAAGTATACTATACATAGCTAGGACCCACAAGCTTAAGCACCAATTGTTATAACTTGGACCAAATTGCACCTTGCATTGTGGACATTGGTCCAAAACGATATTCAAACTATGTGCATGTAGTTAACATATTACGTTTATTCAGTTAATAAGTTATGTCTACTACATGTTATTAACAAATTATGTATTTGTAGTTAATAAATTATGTGTCTTTGTGTTATGAAATTATGTATCTTTGTGCCATGAAATTATGTATCTTATGAGTATGTATTCTGTACTTCGTCGTTTCAATTCAAGGTCAATAACGCTATGTGAACCCTGATCCATAGTATAACAAATAGGTAGGGGATGTGAGATTGAATTAGTCCACTTTGACATCACTATGATTACCGCAATAAAATAAGAAGGAAAATAGTACGTGTAGTCCTCATCTTATATTCTCAACTTTTACTCGCACAAAAAAAATCTTGATGTAAATATTTGTATTGAGACCCATATAAAAATAATTTATTCGTGCCTATCATATCATACAGAAATTTAAGGAGTAGGATTTGTGAGTCCATGTAGTAGAACTCAAATAAGAATTCTCATTATAACGTTGTTAAAAGATTGTACAATACAGAAAAGGAAATATAAACCTTTATTGTTCTCATGACAAGTACATTTCAAGAACCAGAAATAAAAGGCACTCAATCTCATTATTATGTAATTAAAGAAGCGATTTCGGGTAACCGTTACGGATTTCCCCTTATCAATTACTGGGCAGCGGTAGCAGCAGCGGCGATTCGGCGTTTTCTCTCGTCAGAGAGCACTTTAGCAAACCTGAAACCCATCAAATACAATGCGAAATCCCATAAGTATCATAGTATATATGGTATTGTACTATGTTTTGTGCAGTAAACCTCGTACCTTTTCAGAGCTTCTTGATTTGTTCCAGCGCCATCGACTGGTTCATATTGCCCTGTAAACATATTCAACTTCGACACTGCTTTCTTCAACAAGTTTTTCCCAATTTGTTCAAGCGCATTCAAGTTTTCTGGTGTCGAAACATCCACCGAGGATGTTGTCCCTTGTAAATTATCCTCCTACATAATTACATTAACCGTTTATAATGCACATGAGTCAAACCAGCACTACAATCTTAAATCTAATTAATTATCTGAATGCAGAGATAACGAGCTATAATGCACATGAGTCGAATCAATAGTAAAAAATTAAATCCAATCAATTACCTGAATGCGGAGATAGTTATCTCCGGCATTAAGAGCTCGGAAAATGGTGGCGAGATGATAATCCACCATATCGGAACTTGCATCGGAGAAGACATCAATCAAAGGGTTACCGTCTCCTTGAGACAGCCACCCCAAAACACCCCACGCCGCCGCCTGCTTCGCCGTGTACTTGGAACCGTATTTCGCCGTGCCGGTGCCGATCGACAATATCAAGAACCGGTGGCACCCAATTGCCTGGTTCGACGAATTATCTAACAAGAATTTCGGATCCTGAGTCACCATCCTCTGCGTCACCGTGCTAAGCGCGACAAGAGTCTACACATACATTAAAAATCACAAAAATTAATGTTACAACTTACAGTCTTATACGACCCCATAATTACCATGGGTATGATTGGTAAATAGTTGTTAACTGATAATTACTAATTTATTGAGTTAGTGAATTTGACTAGTTGATAACATTAGCTGATTGTAGAAAAATGTTTGTTAAATTGACTATTAGCTGATAGCAAATTACATGTAAAATGATAACTTTCTCAAAAAGTTAGTTTGATTAGTTTTTTTTTTTTTTTTGAATTTGAGTGTTTTAGAACAATAAGTTGTTAAAAAAATTAATTAATCAAACATATATTAGTTATTTAATCAAGTCAAACAGGTAATAGTATTTAAATAAGCTAAAATTGGGTACCAAATTGGACAATCTAAATATATAAATACCGGATTGTTTGCTGCTACACCGCCGTCGACGAGGTTGTACTCGACCTTTGCGCCGTTCGCGTCGGTGGTCTCGAAGTAATGGCCGGGAAAGTAAGTCGGAGCGGCGGAGGTTCCGATGCATATGTCGGACAACTTAGCATTCTTTTCGGGGGCATCCTTAACCTGAATTATATTATATTATATAAATTAGAATTTGNTGGGACCAAAAGTGGAAATAACTCTAATAATAATAATAATAATAATAATAATAATAATAATAATAATAATAATAATCTTGAAAAAGTAAATGTGCTTTAAAAAATATGTTTCTGGTAAAGCTAAGGAGTGCTTATCGCAATTAAAAATTAATACTCCGTAATATAAATACGTATTGTAGCACATGGTACAATTTTATAAGAAAAATGTTTAACACTGCTTGATTGCTGCCTACTTTAATAAAATAAATTATCACTATTACTATTGTTGTTGTTATTCATGATTAATAATACAGACAATAAGCAAGTGGAAGATATGCTCTGATCTTTAGCCATTGGACATTTGCATATGTTTCTACTTCATAGTTCATACTGCTAAAAAATGTTATATGTAAAAGCAACATGAAAAAAAAAATACTAACTATATGGAATCACTTTATGGATGTGTAATATAATAATAGGGGATATATATTTAACCCAATTTAAAATGCATAACATATATCAATAAAGTTTTAAAATTAAATTATTATTATTATTTTAAAAATTTTAAATAAATTAAGTGGGTTGTGAAACTGGATGGATATTCTAACATAATCGTAGAGTGTGGTCCACACATCTGTATGGACCACGGTCTAATTCATAAAATATATTATTCTAACGTGTAAATTAGATCATTCTAATTTATAAAATACATTATCTTACCACAAAAATTTTATTATTCTAACACATAAAGTATATTATATATTATTCTAACTCATAAAATATATTATACGTTATTCTAACTCATAAATTGCATTATATTACCCAGAAGTTTCATTATTTTCACAATCTCAAATATAAAGTACATTATTTTAACACATAAAGTGCATTATTTCAATTCATAAAATATATTATCTTACTCAAAAATGTTTACTATTTAAATATGTGCGCAGAACAAGAATTTTTTTAAAACATCAAAATAATATCGTTTTAGATCATGATCCACACAGTATGGTCCACACAATAATTTATTTTCCGTTTAACTATGTGGATCCATAGAGTTTGGGTGCAGGGTTTGATACCAAATTAGTCTACCTGACACCATTACGATTACACGACATCAGAATAAAAATTTTCATTCTAATGTTGTAAATAAATTGTACAATACAAAAAAAAAAAAAAAAAAGTTACTATAAACCTTTATTGTGCACATGACAACAATTCAAGAACTAGAAATTAAAAACATTGCATGTCATTATTGTGTAATTAAAGAAGTATTTTTGGGGTAGCGTAAATGATCACCCATCAACAAATTAGTTACTGGCCGCCGGCAGCAGAAACGGTAATTCGGCGTTTCCTTTCTTCGGATAACAATTTAGCAAACCTGAAACCCATCAAATACGAAATTCCATCAGTATCCAGATAGATATATATCATAGTATGGTACGACGGTACTATGTTTTGTGTCGTAAACCTCGTACCTTTTCAAAGCATCTTTGTTTGTTCCAGCTCCTTCGATCGGTTCATACTGCCCTGTAAAGAGATTCAACTTCGAAACTGCTTTCTTCAACAAGTTTTTGCCAACCTGTTCAAGCGCATTCAAGTTTTCCTTGGTCGAAATATCCACCGAGGATGCTGTCCCTTGTAAATTTTCCTCCTGCACCATTATATTAATCAAGTCATAATCATGTTGCAGTAAGCGCTAAACGCTAGTGGGGTGGCAGATTAGCCCTTAGGGCCTAGGCTGTGACTACCTATAAAAACAAAAAAGTTAAATAGTGCATGTGTGTTGCTAAGTTAGACGCTAGGCGGCCGTCTAGAGAGCAATTTGCCTCCGTCTAGGAATGCCTAGCGCCTAGACGATGTCTAGACTACTACAAGGTCTAGACAGATGATTTTTGCAATGGTCATAATGCATATGAGTCAAATTAACACTAAAACGTCAAATTCAATCAATTACCTGAATGCGGAGATAATTATCTCCAACATTAAGGGCTTGGAAAATGGTGGCGATATGATAATCCACCATATCCGAACTTGCATCGGAAAACACATCAATCAAAGGGTTACCGTCTCCTTGAGACAGCCACCCCAAAACACCCCACTCCGCCGCCTGCTTCGCCGTGTACTTGGAACCGTATTTCGCCGTGCCGGTGCCGATCGACAATATCAAGAACCGGTGGCATCCAATTGGCTGCTTCGACGGATTATCTAACAAGAACTTCGGATCCTTATTCACCATCCTTTGCGTCACCGTGCTAATCGCGACAAGAGTCTACACATACATTAAAAATCACAAAAGATAACGTTACCCCTTACAAAAAATAATGTTACAACTTACACGACACAATAATCACAATATAATTAATCAGTACCGGATTGTTTGCTGCTACACCGCCGTCGACGAGGTTGTACTCGACCTTTGCGCCGTTAGCATCAGTGGTCTCGAAGTAATGGCCGGGTAAGTAAGTCGGAGCGGCGGAGGTTCCGATGCATATGTCGGACAACTTAGCATTCTTTTCGGGAGAATCCTTAACCTGTATTATTATATTATATTAATTAGTTTTATGCACTTAGAGTTCGAAAAAATTAATGATAGATGAATGGATTCATAGTTTCATACGTCGCAAGTGTTAAAAATTGTGGGCTGGAAGGTCTTGATATCAAAGGTAGGAATGACAACGTGAGTCAAAGTTTGACCCAACCGAGTATCTCCTAACAGGTTCTTTAGTAACTGGTGAAGGTATTTTCCGTCATACTTGGGACCTGAGAGTAACCTGGTTGTGTCTCAGACCGTTTCAAATATTCCACTGAACAAGTAAAGGCATCCCATAAATCATTAAACTTGTCAAAAAAATCATTAAACTTGTCAAATCATTAAGAACACAGCAATCTTACGCTGATGGAAAGATCTTTGGTACGTGCTCCTTGTAGAAAGGGACGAGATCCTTGCTGGCGTAGAGGGGACGTTTGTTCTTGTCCGGCGCCGCTAACATGGTGGTCATCAGCCCGCCGGTACTGGTTCCCGCGATCACGTCGAAGTAGTCCGCAATTCTTGCATCTGGACCGTCCAACGCCTGATCATCATACATAAAAATAAATTATAATTTTAAAAAAATTATATTCACTCGAGATTTACTCAGACACATTCTTTCTGTCAATTTTTCCCGTGACCTAAATATCACCCTGTAGACCAGAACAGAGAGTATGTGCGTATATATATATATATATATATCTTACTTGAAGTTGCTCTTCAAGATAAGCGACAATGGTGCCGGGAATGATGCCACGGATGCCACCTCCGTCGATGCTAATAAGAATGGTAATAATGCCGCCGGGAGGGATGGCCACAGAGTTGTACTCTTGGAGGTTCGCCGGATCGGCGGCCGTGGTCGTGTCATCGGCGGTGGACGAGGCGGTTGTGTGGCTGTTTCCCATTTCAGGTGTAATCAAGAGATCCAAATGATAAAGATTATTATTGGTGGTTTAATGTGAAGATTAGAGCAGAAGTTGAGAGTTTATATAGGACTAGGAAATTTGATAAACTATATATTACTATTTCTGGAGCTAGGGATGCATGGGCTAACTACCTCGTGCCCCTCGAGCTTTATTTTATTTGTCTTTATAGTACTGTTTGTTTGTTGGATAATGTCATTCACATTTCACTCAATGAAAAAGATGTTTGGTCCGTTTATTGGACACAGGAGTTTTATTTGGTACGTACTTTTCCAACTTACATCCATCAACTTCATCACGTACCGGCCAAAAAATAATGAAAACAAGAAAACAAATATTTTTTAATTATAACGGTATTGAGAAATGTTTGATAATTAATAGAGTACTCAAGTTTTGTAATTAATAAGAGTGCAATGAGAAACACAGGATGTTGTGTCAGTTCATACTCCTTCCACCAAACTATTTCTTTGACTTTCTTATTTATTTTGTCGGTCCAGCCTTCAAAGAGAGTTGTTAGAGCCTTAGAGGCCTTGTTGCTCACATTGATGATCCGCGAGCCCCTAATGGTTAGAGTGTCATCAGCGGTGTTGTAAAAATCACTAGCGTATCAGATGGTCTAGGCAATTGGTCGGTTAGGTGGCCGACTAGGCCGCTTAAGCACCACTTAGGCCGGCCTTTTAGGCACTGATCGCCTAGACTTCCTAAGCACCGACTAGGTCGCCCAGTCGGTCGATTATCCAACAAGCGTACGGTTCACCAAGTGTATACGCACCCTTAAATAGTAGCTGGTTTCCCTCGTCACCTAATTAATAATAATAATAATAACAATAATAATAATTGTCCGCATGGCCAGCTCAACGGGTGATAGGGGTTAAGTTTGATAATAATAATAATAATAATAATAATAATAATAATAATAATAATAATAATAATAATAATAATAATAATAATGTTACTGTTTGGTATAGATAGGTAGTGGAGCATGCATTAATTAATAAAGCAAACACATATGCAGTAAGTGATTTAATTGAAAAGATCGAAAATTACTTACTAATCATGAAGATTAACCTATTTGAGCAGCAAAAGGGTTGTGCGAATGGGCAAAGAATATTAATTCACTAAAAGTCACGAATTTAATTATTATGAACACTTTATTGATCAAATTCGTTGCACATAATCTTCTTAATATGGTTTATTGGCTTTTTCTCGTCACAAAAAAATAACCTATTTGATGCTAAATAAATAAATAAAATTATAACTTACTAAATCCTAAAAATATTGTTTAATATATTTGACACGGTTCAAATATGAACAAAAATGTGCTGGTTACGTTGCTATTAAAAATTAATAATATAATACGTATTGTAGCACATGGTACAACCTAATTTTTATAAGAAAAATGTTTAATATATACTGCATGATTGATGCCTACTGCAATAAAATAAATTATCACTAGTATTGTTGTTGTTGTTATTCATGATTAATAATACAGACAATCAGCAAGTGGAAGATATGATGTTATGTACATATATGTTTCAACTAATAGTGCTAAAAAATGTAATATGTGAAAGCAACATGCAACAAAAAATATATACTAAATATATTGCATCACTTTAAGAATGTGTAATATAATAATAGGGCATATATATTATATTTTTGGTGACGAAGAAAACTCATAATCACTATCTGAAGGTGTATACTAGGTAAATCTCGACTTGTGACCATAGCCAGTAAAGGATCACAATGAGATAAATTGATCTAGGTTACTTATAGGGCTATAGTTGACCGACTTATATCAAGAAGGCCAATAGACCATAAGGGATATATATTTAACCCAATTTAAAATGCATAACATATCAATAAAGTTGATATTAAATATTTATAATATTGAAACTAGAAAAATATAAATATACGTGATTATTCAAAATGACAATGTAAAATTAAGTACATGGAAAATTATGATGTGGACTATGATTCACATTATTACAGGATGAACCATTGATAAATGTTTGTTTTTAATATAATGAAAATTTAGTTTTAATATAGTAAGTTCACTTTTACTTGGTACTAAAAATGAACCTACAATACACTAAAAATGAACACATTGTACTTTAAAAAGGAATCTTTAATATACTAAAACTGAATTTGTATATCAATAGTTCATCTTGCAATGTGCATTAGGCCTTCCTCATTATTTGATTTTTCACATATTTTGAGAATGACAATGATGAGGTGGAAGAGAGAAGGGGAAGAAAGAGAAAGTTTGGGGTGTTCATGCAAATCAAAAGTTTTTACTAGAATAGTGGGACCCATCAAGAAGATCCAATGCTGCTTGTGTGCGCTGCAAAACAAGCGCCCAGCTGGGCGCGTTAATCCACATGTTTTATTTTTATTTTATTTTTTCCTTTTTCATATTTTGTTTTTTTCTCCCTTTTTTCTTACTCTCATTTTTTATTTTCTAATCACACTTGTAAAATCTCCTCAAAAATCTCATCAGCTTTTGAGGAACGCCATACAATCCACGATATAATGATTGATAAGTATACTATACATAGCTAGGCATATGGCCCACAAGCTAAAGCACCAATTGTTATAACTTGGACCAAATTGCACCTTGCATTGTGGACATTGGTCCAAAACGACATTCAAATTATGTGCATGTAGTTAACATATTACGTTCATTCAGTTAATAAGTTATGTCTACTACATGCAATTTACATATTATGTATTTGTAGTTAATAAATTATGTGTCTTTGTGTTATAAAATTATGTATCTTTGTGCTATGAAATTATGTATCTTACGAGTATGTATTCTGTACTTCGTCGTTTCAGTTCAAGATCAATAATGCTATGTGAACCCTGATCCATAGTATAACAAATAGGTGGGGGATGTGAGATTGAATTAGCCCACTTGACATCACTATGATTACCACAATAAAATAAGAAGGAAAATAGTACGTGTACTCCCCATCTTATATTCTCAACTTTTACTCGCACAAAAAAAATCTTGATGTAAATATTTGTATTGAGACCCACATAAAAATAATTTATTCGTGCCTGTCATATCATACAGAAATTTAAGGAGTAGGATTTGTGAGTCCATGTAGAAGAACTCAAATAAGAATTCTCATTATAACGTTGTTAAAAGATTGTACAATACAGAAAAGGAAATATAAACCTTTATTGTTTTCATGACAAGTACATTTCAAGAACCAGAA
>CM008341.1:41061815-41072428 GCA_002525835.2 Ipomoea batatas | reverse complement strand
CATTCGTCACGAGTTATAACTTTTGGAGTAGTGACAAACATTTGATCCTAACAAGTGATATTAAAAAAGAGTGTTGAGAATGTATGACAGAAATAAAGTTACGTCTTCGTTACAAGTTATAGCCTTTGGCACAGTGGTAAATGTTTGATCCTAACTCGTCTTGTAACCCTAACTGGCAAAGGACTAAACCAGTTTAGATTCTCCATAGCTTACTAGTTTAAACCAAAAAGGTCAATAGAGCGCTTCCATTGAGAACCAAATTTAGAATTAATCTTGTGATTACTAAGTTAACATCCACATTAGCTTGATTGGAGCTACCCATTTTAAAGTCATGAATACTGTTAGGCACATGAGCATATGTCCTTTTTAATTTTTTCCTCGGTTGGAATGACAATAACAAGGTTTGGTCGTGCAACCTGCTGCATAAGTCTACAAAATTAAAGATGTAATTTAACCTCTGCCACAGATTTCAATGTCCCTTTGACCATCCAAGGTGTGAATTGAAGCAATATGTCACACATGAAAATCAAGAGTAATGAAATAGTTGACATTTCTCGTCCATCAAATCTTGTGATAAAGGTGGAATCTTGCATCCTAAGCATTCCATACCACCCCACAGTTTATGAAGAGATAAAAGTGACTATCAACTAACACAGAGACTAGATTTTTGTTTACTGTAGACAAAGAATTCCCTCATTCATCAAATCTTTCGAGCAAGAGTGAGGTCTTGAGAATCGTGGTACGATCTATTTTATATATAACGTAAGCGTCATATATTGTTTCCAAAAGGTTGAGTCCACAACCCTAAGAGCCCCACGCGCTGACCTGACAGAGCATCTGGGAGGATGCAGATCATGGTAACGCAACTGAACACAAAAGATATATATTTGCTTACTACGCACGGAGAACTCCATTCACTTTGAAATGTATACTTGCGCATAGAGAACTCCATTCACTTTAAAATGTTACTTTCACACTGTCGCTGGTGAGACTCGATCCCATAAGGGTCATATAAGAATACAGAAAGGTTGATTGATAAGGGTATTCTTAATGTGTTGTGTATTGGGTTAGAAATGTGGATTGGTTAGTAGGGGAAAGTGGCAGACCTGTCAAGCATGTGGAGGCTTAGGCGTGATGAATGGATAATGGATCATATGATAACATGGGCGGTTCCTTTTTGAATCTATCATAGATTTTATGTAAAGTTCAACACTGATATATGATTCCATGAGAGAGGCTAATTAGGATTACTAAGTGCTTTATCAATCATTATTGCATGGACCATGGTCCACACAGCTGTGTGGACCAAAAATAAAAAGTACATTATTTTTGTATTGAAAGTACATTATTTTTGTACTGTAGGTACATTATTTTAGGGTACATTATTTGATATATACTATCAAATAATGTACATACAATACAAAAATAATGTACCTTCAGTACAAAAATAATGTACTTTTTACTTTTGATCCACACAGCTGTGTGGATCATGGTCCATGCAATAATTTGCCGTGCTTTATAGCTTGAATTTTGGATACCTCGTAACTTTACCATGTGAGTTTGAGTGTGGCCAAAAGGCATAGAATTCTTTTTTTTTTTTCCCTAATTAAATTTATTCGGAGCGAACATTTTCTATATTTTTCTTGGTGACAGGAAACTCCCCGTTTACCCTTAAATTTATTCTGAGCAAACATTTTCTATATTTTTCTAAAAATTAAAGGGACTTAATTAAGTCCCTTCCACTAGTGTGAGCAGTTAATTTATGGTGTGTTTGGAAACCCGGAAAATGATTTCCGGAAATCATTTTCCGGGTTTTTCATGTTTGGGAGTGTTTGGAAAACCCAGTCAACGGAAAATGATTTCCGTTGACTGGGGAAAATAACCCCATTTTGGCGGAAAACGACTTCCGCCCAAAATGAGCGGAAGTCATTTTCCGCCCTCTTGCTCCCGTGCTAGGGACGGCCGGCCGTCCCTCTCTTCGTGCTAGGGACGGCCAGCCGTCCGTCCCTTCGTTTCGGCGGACTGGTTTCCGCCGGAAACCAGTCCGCCGGAGCTCTGGTTTCCATTGGTTTCCAGCCAGAGCAAATCTGCTCTGGAAATCCAGAGCAGATATGCTCTGGTTCCAGCGAAAACCAGAGCATTTTTGCTCTGGTTTCTGCCGGCGGAAACCAGAGAGCGACGCTCTTTTTTTTTTTTTTTTTTTTTTTTTTTTTTTTTTTTTTTTTTTTTTTTTTTTTTTTTTTTTTTTTTTTTTCTTTTCTTTTCTTGTTATATAAATATGATTATTTTATATCTTTTTATATTTTAAATACAATAAAAAAAATTATATAATTATATTCTACTCATTTTCCACTCATTTTCTGGAAAATGAACCAAACACACCAGAACAGTTTTCCAAGATGCAACCAAACACAGAAAATCAATCAGTTTTCCGGAAAATGACTCATTTTCCAGAAATCATTTTCCTGCTTTCCAAACACACCCTTAGTTCTTGGGTGGTAGTTAGTGAGTAAGAAAACATGATCGAGGTTTGAGAGCCACAGAATGAGAGTTTCATTTAATGTGGTTAGTTCCTTGTGAGCACTAAGAACTTGTTTTCTCCTCCACTATCTTGTTGGGCTAGAATGCAGGAATCATAAGAACGGGGAAAATTCACCTCTTTTGCTAGAAAGCCTGCTTATTTCACCGCATAACTTTTCACCCATGGTGTGGACAAAACCAAAAATATACGGAGTAATATTTTTTGTGTTTTAAAAACATAATTGACTTGGCATATACCAAGTCAGTAGCGATGTTTTTTTTTTAGTATATTCTAACCTATTCTTAGTATATGCTCAATAATTATGTCATCCCCAATTAAGATTCCTTATAAAATGAAATAACGATTCAATCAAACCACAAGGTACTTGTTGTCAAAAGCGATGCTTTATTCGGGGAAATGAGCTTATAAGCATATTGTATATCATAGTACAAATTTTAACATAGGATAAGACCTACAACCTGAATCATTATTTATGAGAAATACATTCTTCACCATCTTGGTCAAGCTCTTTAATGGAGTCATTGATACTGCAGGTTTCAACCTAATTTAGAATTGATTGTGAATCTCTGGTTTTTGCAGGTAACACCGCGCCACGAGCAAGTTCTCCAGCAAAACTGCAGAATCTTGAAAACAAAAACGCAACGCCTTTATAAACCAATGTGACGAGAGGGTAGGCACGAATGGTGGGTTCCATCAATTCACGATTTCTATCCCGGTGAAAGGCGTCCCTTCATGAAGCTGAAGCGCAACATCTCCGACAACCTGCGATGTTATGTAGTTTCAAGTATCAGAAAGCAGAGATTGCGGTTTTCTTTAGATTATCATATGGAATAATGGAACGATACGCCTAACATTCCACAATGCAGGTGGGAAAATGGAAAGAGAACTCGATCATCTGCATCACAAGACATACCTTGGCCATGTACCTATACGAGTGTTCTGTGACACCCGCAACATGGGGGGTGATTATAACATTTCGAAAGTTCAGAATGGCGTTGTCAGGATCAAATGGTTCGGTCCAAGCGACATCAATTCCTAAACCTCCCAAGTGTCCACATTTCAGATGATTAAAAACAGCATCATAGTCCAATAGACCACCTCGAGCTATATTAATTAGAATAGCACCCTGAAAAAGGTTTTAAAACGGACCACTATTATAGATATGCATCTCGTATTCTCGTATCAATGGTGCTTATGGGAACAAGGGAAAAAGATAAACATATTTTTTCTTTCAAACAAAGGAAGTTCTTCAATAGGTTACAAACCTTTCTCATTGAAGATAAGAAATCATTGTTCACTATCCCGGCCTGTAAGGACAATATCGTAGCAATCAATTTGACACGACCATAAAGTTTTCTTGGAAATAAAATGACTAAAAAAAAGAACAAAATGAAATCTCACCATTTCACTATTCATGGCCAAGCAACAAACAACAATGTCAGCTTTGCTCGCAAATTTCAAGATATCATCATGGCTACCCTTTTCGTCCACCAGGTCACAGCCACCATTATTCTCCATGTGCGGTGCTAAACAATAGTGTACATAAGAAGTCATAGAAGATCACCATGGCAACACGTATCCGAAACTAATAACACTTTCATACCATCAGTTTCACTAGAGTTATGCAAATGCGATGGCCAACTCCGCTTTGTAGCAAGTATTCTCACATCAAATGGTCGCAAACGTTTTGCCAGATGAATCCCGATATTGCCATATCCCAATATGAAGACCTACAAAGATCGAGGAGAGGTTATGGAAGGAAATCTCGAGAAATTCAGCAGCATGTTCATTGTAAAAGAGTTCAGAAATAGTGCACTCTATGTCAAGCTCACCGTTTTCCCTAGCAGGGTGTCGCCAATTGGTTCTCCAAGCTTTTTCTGCTTTATAGCAATATCCATTTCATGCTGCGAGAAAAGTTAAGTGCCCTGAGTTTTTTGCATCATGATTCATGGCAACCACGCCAATTTCTACACACTATATCAGTATTAATTTTGCACGAATGAAAATTATGCACCAACTTGTTTACGCAAAAGACCCAATATCAGATATATGGCCATTTCAGCACATGAAGTTGCATTTCCAGTCGCACCACTCGGGATTCTAGCAACCTTAATGCCATGGGTTGTAGCAGCAGTGATGTCAACACCTTTAGCAAAAGGCGACAAGTGGACCAATCAGCATGAGAGATCAACGTACAAATACAATACACAATTGGATAAAGTTAATACACCTAAAGATAAAATTAGTGAATGTTTACAAATACAAAGAGCATCTATTACTAACGAAAACTGAAAAACAATAACTAACCTTCCAGCCCAACTCCAAACTGCATTATAAGTTTCATCCTCTTTGCACTAGAGATAAGATCAGAGTTTAACCGCAAGTTTTTAACTACACATATATCATAGTCTTTGATCACAGCTGGAACATTGTCAAACGGAATATCATCAACCTACAACGAACCACAATGTTGTCCAGCAATGTTAATTTTTTTGTAACATGTTGAACAATGAATAAAATCCTGCCAGGCTAGAAGATGAAAATTAATGGCCAGAACTGTCCTTAATCTAGAATGTAGATAATTCATAAAAATCCTTATTACAACACTTGAAAGTAAATGCAGCTTTTCATGTATTACTGATTGTATAATTGTCACATATTAAAACTTAGTCCATTTTACATTGAATGTTTCCAAAATCCAAAAGAAATGAAACAAAGTTTAAGTACCTGTATAAATGAATAGTCTTTCACATATTCTCTTGTATAATTCTGAGCGGCAGGAAAATTAGGACCACAAAAGAGAACACGGGTAATGCGACTACTGCCATTTTCACCCATCTTTAGAATCTTCCCCAATATGCCTGCACCAACAAAAATCTTATACACAATATGTTAAAAGATGAAATATTCACTTGCACGTATAAGAATCAGAATAAAAAGAGTTAGTTTTTGTGGTCATGCATATGTGCATCACATGTTCAAGTGGTTCTTCGGGCTGGCATGTCTTCAACAAACCCTTTAGTTAAGTTCAAAGCTTAAAAAGACAAAATCCTCATATTTGCAAACTTAGAATAAGCCCCACTTCATCACTGTAAACCCTTTTAAGGTAACAGATATTGTTTTTACCTCATCGAACAGGTAGCATTAGGATCTTTATACGGAGTATTAAGTTTTTCACCATCATATTAGTCAAGAGTAAAAAAATTACATTTAAAAAAAAGAATCTTT
This sequence comes from Ipomoea batatas, assembly GCA_002525835.2. Lineage (NCBI taxonomy): Eukaryota > Viridiplantae > Streptophyta > Magnoliopsida > Solanales > Convolvulaceae > Ipomoea > Ipomoea batatas. The sequence continues at coordinate 41,066,658 of CM008341.1, read as the reverse complement.
GTTGACCGTAATGTTAACATCCTAACCAAAACATTAATGCATTGGTCTTGGATAACTTTAATGTGAGTAAAACTCCCACTTAGACACTTAGTTTCAGTTGAATAAATCTTCCATCCCTTTGCCTATTCAATTTAGAACAGAACTAGTATGTAGTGTGCTATAATCCTCTGCTTTCTTTCACCATCACTTAGTAACTTGAAAAGGATAATTTTTCTCTTTTTACTGTTGGGCCTAAGCAATGTCATTTGGGCAGATAAGCTCCACTACAGGCTAAACAATCACTAAGCCTATAATTCTTCATTTCCCTCAATTATTTCCCACATTTTCCAATGCTGTTCTTGCATGAACTTAAACCAGATGGTTTCACAACAAAGAGACAACCATAACACTCATGAAAATTATCAAAAATCCCATAAAAATTCAATCTTGGCCGATAAAATCGAGAATATAGGAAATTGCAAGCTTGACCCACAGATACTACTTAAAATGTGAGCAAAATCTAAAGAAAACAAAAAGATTAGAGCGATTGAAATGGGAATTTTGACCTGCTGAAGAACAGTCGCGCTGCTGCTGCTGATGATGATGGCTAAAATTGTCTTCAACAACCCGCCAACTACCCCCGCTGGTAACTGAATTACTGGAGAAGAGTGAAGTTCTTTTCCGTAACGACGATTTTACGGCCGTTAAAAGAGAATCTGAGGCAGTGCTCCGGTACATGACGGTTCAGTTGTATGGATTCTCTCCTCCCGGTGATACTGTGACAGAAACCTTGATGGGCCTTAAATCGCGGTTATGATATGATATGATATGGGCCAACATGGTTATATGTATTAATCATTAAGGGTGTGTTTGGTAACCCGGAAAATGATTTCCGGAAATTATTTTTCTAGTTTTTGGTGTTTGGCAACGTCCGGAAAATGTGGTCAACGGAAAACATTTTTCGTTGACCATGGAAAATGAGCCCATTTTTCCGGAAAATGACTTCCGGACAAAAAATTCGGAAGTCATTTTCCGGAAACGGAAAATGGCTTCGTGCGACCTTTTTTTGTAAAAAAAAAAAAAATTATTTCTAATAAATATTATTAGTTTATATATTTTTATATTTTAAATAAAATAATAAAAATATAATTATACATTTCTACTCATTTTCTGGAAAATGAACCAAACACACACAGACAGTTTTCCAAAGTACATCCAAACACCGAAAATGAACTCATTTTCCGGAAAATGACTCATTTTCCAGAAAACATTTTCCAGAAGTCATTTTTCTGCTTTCCAAACACACCCTAAATGTGAATAAAGAGATGTTAAAACGGGCGAACCCGACAAACACAAATGAATTAAAAATTGAACTAAGAACCAGCGATAGAACGCTAAAAGACTTAACGCAAATATTTTAGCACAAATTCGCCTTAAGCCTTTAGAATTTCAAATATGTTTTGCACCCTCAGAGTGGGAATTAATACAAGAGGACTCGTACACAACAATATGGATGAAAATAGGTCAAGCCCTTCTATAGGGGCCTATGGCCTGGCCAGGTTTGAATCTAGCATATTTAGTAAAAATATCATACTTACTTACTTAGGTCTATTTTAAAATTTATTTAGCTAAATTGATCCAGACCTATATGTACCAGGTCTGATCTTCAAGCCTACACACCCTACAGGGCTAGTCTTTTAGGCTGATTGTCCAGTCGCTAGTATCATCCCTAACATATATAATTATATAACAATAAAATAAAATATACAAATATCAGTACTATACCAATTGATGGGTATGAGACATTTTTGGACCGTCCACCCACGTTCGCTCCGAGAGGCACAAAAACTAGTCCAAAGGCTGGTCCAAGGAGAATTGTCATTTGTGAGAATCGAACCCGGATTCTTCCAAAATTTTTCCCAACAAAGAGAGCTCATTTTCCACTTGAGTTACCCCATTGGGTTGAAGGGAGAGAAGTATGCTTGAAGGGAAAGGAGTTGGCTTGAAGGGAAAGGGATGGGGGTAAGCATATTACAATAATTGGTAAGAAACACTATGCTTATCTTAGTTATCTAATATATACATATGTGTGTGTGGGGAGGGAGTAAGCATATTACAATTTACAATAATACAATATATCTAAGCCATTATCCGGAAGTTGGTCGACGACAACTCCGGCAGCTCCAAACCACCGCCCAAATACTGAACCACCCGCCGCATGCTCGGCCGTGCCCTCGACTCGGAGTGAGTACACAGCAACCCAAGCTTCAACACCATCTCCACCTCCGATTTCGCATACCCATTCCCCAAATTCGGATCCATTGCCTGCAAAATATCGCCATTAATCCACCTGGAAAACACCCAATCCACCAATATGAAATCCTCGTCCGCCATGTTCCTCGCCTCCAACGCCATTTTCCCGCACGCCATTTCCAACACCAACGCCCCGAACGCGTACACCTCGCTGCTCTTCGTCGCCTTGCTGCTCCTCGCCAGCTCCGGCGCCAGGTACCCCAGCGTTCCCACCACGCGCCTCCGCTTGCCGTCGTACAATCTCGCCAGGCTGAACCCTCCGATCTTGCCGTTGAATTCGCCGTCCAGGAAGATGTTGCCGGCGTTTATTTCTCTGGGAATATTCGTGGCTTGATCCCATTCTTCGTGTAGGTACAGCAGCGCCGCCGCTATCCCTTTGATCACCGCGAATCTTTGGGCCCAATTCAGAGTGTTGTTTGGTCTCTGGTACAAGAACGCGTCCAGGCTTCCGTTTGGCATGTACTCGTACACCAAAAACAGCTCTGATTTTTGCCAGCAGTAGCCCAGAAACGGGACTAAATTCCGGTGGCGCAATCGGCCGGCGGTGACCGCTGCCGACACAAATTCTTGTACCCCTTCTCTTGATTCATAGTACACCCTCTTGATTGCCACCTGCAAATTAAAGAAATAAACAGGATAATAAATCATTCAAACATGTGTTGCTCAGGTTATTCATGACCGATAGCAGATTGTGTTAATTGATTTTAACTATTCTGATTGTGTTATTCATGGCCAATAGATAACAGATTGGTCCTGTTGTTAAAATTAAACGCTTTTAACGTTGTGTTCTATAATTCGGCACAGATTTTTTTGAGCCCTGATTTAACTGTTGTGTTTTACAATATGGCACAAACTTTTTTGCGCCCTAATTTAACTGTTGTGTTCTATAATACGGCACCGACTTTTTTGGGCCCTAATTTAACTGTTGTATTCTATAATACGACACAGACTTTTTTGGGCCCTAATTTCTTCTTGTTTCCTAAAAGTTGCCTACATATTTGTATATGATCAACAGCAAATTGTGTAAGATGTTTTAACTGTTTTGAACAGGAAATATATATTTTGCTGATATTATTGTATTGGTTTTTCAAGAAAATGTAAATTATTAAACAAATATTGATTTTGTCATCTATTATGGATAACATATTGTGCCAGTTGTTTTTAATTCACTGAACTCTCATAGGTTTTTAAAGAAAATGTTACCTGGAGTTGAGTTTCAGGCAATACACCTCTGTAGACAATTCCAAGACCTCCAATCCCCAAGATTTCCCTTTCTCTGAAACCCTTGGTGGCCAAGTACAAATCCTTGTACTTGAACCTATGAGAGCCAAAAACATGTTCCCAATCTTCAAGAACATCCTCAAACTTCCTCTTTCTTTGTACAACCTTAACCACAGCTAAACCTAGTATCACTACTAAAACCACGCAGATTATTGGCAAACCAGAAGTCAAGAAAGCCGGCTTCTTTTTCCTCCCTAACCGCGGAACCTTAGGAAGCTGAGAAACATCGAGCTCCGGCGCTCTTCCGGTGGAGGAAAAGCTCCAACCCAGAACGTAAAAGTTTGAGGTCAGCTCCGGCCCCGTGGCGGCCGAGAAGCCGACGAACATTTCTCCGTTGTCGAAAACAGACGAAACATTATCGTACGGCAAAGTCAGGAGAGGAGTACGAGGTTTGGGAACGCCAAACGGAGCTAAAGTGACGTTAATTTTTTTCTTGTCGGAACCGCCGTAATCGATCCAGGCGAGGATTGGGTTCCCGCTGAGGAGAGTCAAGTTCCGAAACGCACCGTTTTCGTCGCTATATCCGGCGACCCTCGCCGCCGCCGACACCATTCCGTTCACGTCGATTCCGACGTGATCGTCGCTCAGGTCGTGAAACTTCCTGGTCTGGATCACGTCGAACTCGACGGCGAAGATATGGTTGGAGGAATTCCCGTTGGTGGTCTCATTCATCAGTCCCATAAACTGCCCGGCGGCGCCGCCGGGGAGATTGTTGGCCGGAGAAACGACGAAAGCCATTCCATGGCCGCCTTTCGTGGCGAATAAGGGCACCATGGCAAAGGCGAAGGAGGTGGAAAACGAGGAGGAATTCTTGAAATTTATGGGACGGGAATAGAAAGCATGGGCGGTCATGAACGTGGTGTCGTTTGTTAATTGGATTAGGCCGGCGGGGGTGATGTGGGCGAGGCCGTCGAGGGTGAAGTCCGGCGAGGGGGAAAAGCCATTGTATGTGAACTCTGTGGTGTGTGAAGGTGTGAACGCCATTGATAGAGCAGATAGGAGCAGTAAAAGCTTCATGGTAGAAATGGAAGAGATGATGACTTAAGTTTATTGGACAAACATATATGTTGGTGGTCTCTGTAAAAGGCTAAAAATCAATTAAATAATGAAAAATAAAAATGGTGATATTTCTTTAAATTTTCTGTAATCTTTGTGTATTTAGAAATGTTTAAGAGTGTTGAAAGTAAAAGTAATAAGTACTTAGACGGTGTATTTAGAAATACTTTGAGGGCAGAGAAACACTACCTTATTTTCATCACCTCTCTATCCT
>CM008341.1:41047804-41061629 GCA_002525835.2 Ipomoea batatas | reverse complement strand
TTAATACATTAATAATTGATTAATGGATTAATTCAATATTGGGTAGTTTTGGGCTTTTAAAGGCTAGCACCTTTGGGCCCAAACCAGGCTATATATATATAGCCTTGCCCTATTTCTTAAGTGATGAAGGAGTCACACAGAGGTTTTTAGAAAATAGTTTTCACGTAGAAATCTCTAGAGTTCTCGCGTACCCGACCGGTGGACGGACTAGAGGCCGGACGTTTGGACGGTTTTGATTTGCCGAAGCACGCTTCAAGGGTAAATATATCTAACTCCCTCGTTTACATAGAATCATAGAGAATGCGATTTGATGCTTCCGCTGCGCTGTATGTTTTTTTCTAACATCATCACCTTCCTCACTGTGTTATTGCATGAGTTTAATTTATTAGATAAACATAAATGTTGGTGGTCCTTGTAAAAGGCTGAAAATCAATTTATAAAAATAGTGATATTTTTTTAATTTTCTGTAATGCTTGTGCATTGAAAAATGTTTAATGGTGGTGAAAGTAAAAGTATTTAAATCGTGCATTTGGTATTTGGTAATGATTAATAGTGCATTATTTTAAAATGTTACGTTTTAAGTGCATCCTACCAGTGTTATCACATAAGTTTATTGGACAAACATATATGTTGCTGCAGTGGTCCATGGGGACCCTATGATTGATTGAAACATTAAACATAGACCGGTTGACGATGATTTAATCGTGGAAATTTCTTGTTGTAGGAAGTTGATGTTTCCTGTAAAATATCATCTCATCAGGTCAAGTGGGGTTTACACTTTGCTGAACATGAGCACGCCAATATTGACATATACATAATTGGATTCAAATGAAAATAACCATTTTAATTTTTTTTTTTTTAAAAAAAAACTTTGCGTGAGACTACCTTATGACTCTATATCTATGAGTGGTTGGTTAAATAAAAATGTAATATTTATATTGAAAAATATAATAGTAATTAGAATGAAATGTTTATTACTTATAATGGGAAGTGTAATTTTGAAGAAACACTTTATTCAATTCATTATTAATATTACATTTTTCAGTATAAGTATTACATTTTTATATTGATCCGACCCGACTCGTCACACAGATAAGGATCCGTGAGATAGTCTCACACAAGTGTGATCCAAGAAAGAAAAACCTAAGATCAATTATATTTATTACAAATTTTTAAGTTAAAGTTTTTTTTTTTTTTTTTTCAAATGTTCTCCTTTCTTTTGTCAAACAAACAGCGAACTAGACTATTCACTTGTTAGCTAGCTAGAGAGTAATTCTATGTCTGTCGTTGGTGAGGAATGGTAAAATTGTCCTCCGTCTTTCCTTTGAAGTTCGTTGTATTTGATCTTAATTAATGGAAGTCATATCTTTTCTCCCAAAAAAAGTAAAGTTTTTTTCCATTGTAAATACACTTTAAATTTTATTTTATTTTAAGTAAAGTACGGAGTATTACACTAAATAAGTAATGAAAGTGACATGAAAGTATACACATGCAATCAAAGTGGCATGAAATCCAAATCAATCCCTAAGTAAGCATGCATCAACACAACATTATATTAACATATTGATCATAACCTACTAATAAGTCTAATTACACTTTTTGTCGTTTTAAGAGTCTGAATAGGACTTTTTTAGTTCAAAAACGTATATAATTTCTCTATTCAGTTCAATTCAAAATCTTATATAACCCGTATCCGTTTTATTTATTAAAGAAATCCTAACTTTTAACATATATCGTCAACTTGGGACAAATTCACTTCAATTTTTAACTCTTCGATCATTATATTTATTCAAGTCATAAATTATATTTATTATAACAAGTGACAACTCTGGCAGGTAATGATATGTACTAGCGTCTGGTGACTCGGTTATTGCAAGAACAATTAATGCTCATAAAATGAACATTTTTGTGGTGAGTAGAGAATGCCTTATGAACACGTTCGTTTAAGTGAACTTTACGTGCATTCTCGATCTGATCTCTACGTACCTTATTATGTGATCATTGATGGGTTGTTATGCCGTGGACCCAGATCCACCTTGCAAGGTGGACCTGGGTCTACATTCACATACATTATACTCTACATTCACAATTTTTAAACTCCACATTCACACATTACAGGATTATATGTTTAGTAACTATACTCTACATTCACATACACTATACTCTACATTCACAATTTATAAGCTCCACATTCACACATTCAAAACTCTATATTCACATGTCTTATACTCCACATTCACACATTACAGGGCTACAAGTTGCTAGAACTTCTTAACTCTATTACAGATTCACACATGCATAACTCTACATTCACGATTTCTATACTCCATATTCACAATTTAAAACCTCCACATTCACACATTTCTGAGCAACTCTACATTCACACAATCATAAATCTACATTCACGATTTCTATACTCTACATTCACACTTTGAAACCTCTACATTCACACATTTTTGGACAACTCTATATTCAGCAATATATTTACTAATTAAAAAAAAAAGAGACAAAAACGACGTAGTTTTGGACCCAGGCTCACCTTGCAAGGTGGACCTGGGCATCATTGATGAAGCCCATTTTTTTAACATTAATTTTGGGCTGATTGATGGCAGATATACCCAAACCCAACACATGCAGTAGGGGCCATCTAATATGAACTCCAAGCCATTGACAAATTATTGTGTAAATTAAACCATGGTCTACATAGCTATAAGAACTATGAATGCAATATACACTTTTAATATATTAAAAGTACATTATTTGTATATCAATAATACATTATTTGATAATATATAAAAAAATTATGTAGTTTCAAATAGTGTACTTTACATATACAAATAATGTATTTTTAGTATATCAAAAATGTATTTTTTATTTATGGTTTCACACAAATGTGTGGACCATGGTCTGTGGAATAATGATTGCATTCTATATCAGTCATGTGCAATTAAGTTGGCAAATTATACTATGGAATAGGGTCTACCCTGCATTGTAGACCTTGATCCAAAATAATCTTCAGATAATGTGTCTATAGTTACATATTTTATATTACCTGTAGTTAAAAGTTTGTGTCCGTAAATCCTATAAATAAATTGAAGGCACATAACATGGTAACTACAAACACATAAACTATTAGCTGCAGACACATAAACTGTTAACTGAGACACATAATGTCCAAATGCCTTGGAGAGCCATAGAGTGGTGTTTTCAATGGCAAAAGTGAAGCAAAAGATCAAAGCGTTGCAATTCTTGCACAACATGTCATTGTCTTAGTATTTTGGCCATATCTCAGTGTAAGAATGTCAAATTCAAGTGACTTTTGCCCCATTGGAAAACAATCTCAAAATGCTACAACTTTCATGAATACCATCAAGCCTAATTTTGGCGTTAAAATGGTCAAAAACAACAAGGAAGTCATTCTATTAGAATGCACGGGCGCCTACATGCTCATGTCTCAGCCCGTGCACCATTACCCTCCAAAGTGATTTTCTTACTATTTTCTACACGGAAAACTATACGCCCATATCCAGCCCGTGTAGCTACTCTTGTTCACCATTTAAGCTTATTTTCACCCATTTCTACTTGGTTTTTATCTCTAGACGAACCCTAGTTGATTTCCTTCACTTCCTTGCATATTAGTTTAGATTGGGCTTAAATTTAAGTTCATATTTAAAGTTTGTAATGAAGGATTTATATTAGTATTTCAAGACTTTATCTTTCATTTCACAATAGATAAGTTATGTTTCCCTTTTATATATTTTATTTGCAATATTTATGCTTTATACTTGGGCTCTTATGTTATTTATTCTTATGAATCATGATTCATGAGGATTTAGTTTATGAGTTTGGATTTGGGTTGTATTATTTATTTAGATGCTTTATTTGTGATTATTGCATAATGGGTACAAATGCCTAACTTAGGGTTCATTGACATTATGAAGGAATTGTGCTAGATTATTGTTATTGTTTGATTGCCCACATTCATTAGCAAGTGTTGGAAGATTTTTAGCCTCAATGAGAATTGGGTCAAGATTCTAAGACACTCCTTGCATAATCCCTATTCCACTATGAAAATAGATGAAATAGGGGGATTTAGATGCTTAGTGTGCTTGAAGGACTTAGAATTGATACGACATGAGAATGGGCAATTCGATCTTAGTCCTAATTCTTGTTTAATTAGATGATCACAACAGTGGTTTTTAGACTAGAATTCTTACTTGCATCTCCTCAATTCCTCGGTTATGTGTTCTCTCCTAATCCAATAGGTTTGCTTGGATCTAGACGATAATATATACTCTCTAACTTAATTGAGTTATATTTCCTTTATTTCATCATGATTATCATTATCTTGTTTATATTATATGTGTTTGTTCTACCTTATTTTTGGTTGCTTAAATTTTTGTTAATTTCTTAAGGCTAGTGCCTAGCTTAGCTAGTTGCTAGTTATTGCATGCATATTGCATACCATAACTCTCAATCCCTTGAGGACGACATTGTACACCCGTATACTCATCACTATCACATCTCATACTTCATCACTTATCAACAACCCCTAGAGCATTGGTTTAGTGGATGAGAAGAAATCCCACTTAAACTTGCTTCCAGCGATAGGGTAGGGTCCAATTCCGGTCACAAACATTGGGGGTTACATTTGTGCTTGAATTAAACTAGTGCGAAGAAATGTACAATTGGGTATTGAATCTCAAAGCTAGATTGATTTGGTATACCTTCTTAATTAGCTTAATTGGGAGCGAGTTTACATGATTAAGGATATAATCCAACTATAATTACCTGGTATGCACACAAGAGATCGATGCATGTTGAGGAACATAATATCTATAAAGAGCAAATACCAATTTTGGTCCCACGACTATTAGCAAAATGACAATTTTAGTCCACATGTTTCATTTCTACCAATTTTGGTCCCACGACTATTGTTTTAGTACCAAATTTCATCCACGACTATTGTTTTAGTGTCAAAATTTATCGCGCCGGTCACCCATCCGTTTAAAACGTGCAAAAATTTAAAATTGTTAAGAGTATTTTTATCATTTTCAACTTAATATCTTAATTTGAGTATAAATAAATGGATTTAAGTCCTAAAATCAATCAAAGTTCGTAGTTTTCCTCCTCATTTTACCTTAATTTGAGGAGGAGAATTGTGAATTGTGATCGATCTTAGGGCTTAAATCTCTTTATTCATGCTCAAATTGGGATATTGAATTGAAAATGACGAAAATACCTTAAAAAAATTTATATTTCGGCACGTTTTAAACGGATGGGTGACCGGCGCGATGAATTTTGGCACTAAAACTGTAGTCGTGGGACCAAAATTGGTACTAAACAATAGTCGTGGGACCAAAATTGGTAGAAATGAAACATGTGGACTAAAATTGTCATTTTGCTAATAGTCGTGGGACCAAAATTGGTATTTGCTCTATCTATAAAATATAAAGGTGTAAATCAATTATCAGTTTAACTTTTATTAGTTAGCGGAAAACATCCTTCAGTAGACTTCAACATGCTACATATTTACTACTACATGTGGCAAGTAAACGTTGGCGGTTTAATTTAATGCTGGGATATATTTCTTACCTAAATTGTACAAAGACCTTAATTGTTACTTGAAGAAATCAAACCCTAGCTAGGTAGTTTGCGTGTGGGACAATGGAGTTATTGTTAACCAAGCCCTACTCATAATATATATTCAACCATATCTGCAAGCACAATAACAGCAATCCTATGTCAATGCATTAACTTTGAATACTCATATAGAGTGGGGATATTGAACACCTTTTATAATATAAGAAAACATTTATTTCGACAAATACTTCCATTTGGGATGGTCAAATTATCTTATTCTTGAGAATAACATTTGATTCATGACTGTTGACTTATACATGCATCCATAATATATTTTCTTATTTTTTTATGGTAATAATATACGTAGACATTATATTAGAGCAATATGTAATAAATAAATTTGATTTCATTTACATTTTAATTAGTAAGGATTAATTAGTTATTTCCGAATATATAAATATTAAATTTATAAAAAATATTTTACATTATTATTATTATTATTATTATTAAAATATTTTCTTGATATTGTTCAAATTTGATAAATGGGATAGGCCGACTAGGAATATAATAAAAATTTTATTTTATTATTTAGTTTGCTATATGAATAGACATTGTGAATTGTATCTCAATATTTGATTGGTTTAACATGTGTGTGTATACAGACGTGCGCACGTACACATAGAGAGACACGCATATTACTAGTTTTTATACGTGCAATGCATGAAAGTAAGTATCCAATGTAAAAATCCTGATTATATTAAAATAATTTTAAAAATAATAATAAATATTTTATTCATCATAGTGTTTATAATAGTCTAGGTAAATGAAACAAGTTTGTAATGATATCAATATATGATGTATTCAATGTAGAATTTTAATGACTTTTGTAAATGTTTTAATATGAAAAAAGTCATTCAAAATCAATGACAGTCTAAAAGTTTGTTATACAGATTTTTTTTTAATACAACTGACCCTATTACATTGTAGTATCGGTTCATCTATACTTTTCTCAACCTGTTGAAGCACGAAGAGTCAATTTCGAGATCTCCACCACTGAGACTCGAACTCATGACCTCCCATCTAAGGGTGGCCACTACATGCCAATTGAGCACAAGGTGCTTGGCTTGTTATACAGATTTTAGTCTTTGCAAAGTTTATAAAAGTATATAAAGATTCTATACAAATAATTTAAAATATAAAACTTCATATAAGTTTGAATTGAATACCACTTTAACTTGTTTCTTGGTGGTGATTTATGCCACCGTTTATTAGAGTAGTTGAAAACTAAATTAATAGCATGTGGACGAAGTCAGCAATGTGGATTTCTTGCCCACGGTATGTGAATCTGTGACAATTACTAAAAACCCAAACTGCATTCCACATGCAATTCAAACTTTATATAAATAAGGAAAAATATCAAATAAATTCTCTAACTTTTGATGAAAAGTAATTAGACTTTCAAAATTTTAAAAATTGTAATTAATCAATCAAATTTAGTAAAAACATTCATATAAGCAATGTTTACTGGTAACCAATATATGTTACCAGTAATATTATGGTGACGTGACATGATTTTGTTTACTTAACTATTGGATCCGAGTTGGGCAAATTATACCATGAATCATAGTCTACTTTACATTGTAAATCGTGGTTTAAAAATAACCTTTAAATTTTGTATCTGTAATTGACACATTTTGTACGTGTAGTTGGGAGAAGATGAGGAAGGCGACTGTTGCTTTCCTTTGCACTTTAAAGCCCCCAATTGGCAAAGTTTCAATTCGCCACTGCCACTTTGCACTTTAAATGCATGCATATCCACTTCCCATTGTCCCATAGGGCCATAGCCCGCTTAGTAATTGGTATTATTCATGTGACAAATTACACTTTAAGACACATAATTGATTCTTAACAATTACAATGTGAAGGCCGCAACCGCTAGTGTGTTGGGTTCTTTGGTAGTAGGTACTAATCTTTTCACCTAAAATGTTGTTGAGCCATCATAATTTACCTCTCCACCATCTTATCAGGCCGAGGTGTAAAAACCTTGGGAGCAATAGAAAATAAGGCAAGCATAGTTATCATAAGTTACAAATTATTATTATTATTATTATTGGTTAGGTTGTTGACTTGGTAATCACAAAATTACAAGTTCGAATCCTAGTCGAAGTCCAGCATCCCGCTATATATCGGAACATGAAGTTGACTGCTACGCGCAGGTATAAGAAAATAAAATTGTACCTTGATTACTAACTATAGATAAATACTTGATATTGACAGAGACTATATATGATATATCTATATGGTATATGAGAGTTTTTTGTAATAAATTGTATTAAAAGGTCACTCATGCATGTATTTGACTTATTCTAATTCCCCACACCACTTTTTTTTTTTTTTTTTTATACATTTCAAAACAATAAGTTTCATGACAAATAGTCACCTTAGTGTATAATTAGGAGTGATCTTTTTCTATATATAGTGGACGCATACATACTTTCCCACAATTCAAACATAGAACCTAACTACCTAAGATCATTGTTTCTCTCCGACCAACCAAAAAAAATACAATAATGCCGATAATAAAAACCCTCCAAATATCCTTCCTATCCCTATTATGTTTCACTTTCCTCCTACACACCGCCTTATCCTACGCCCCTTTCACCGCCGTCCTCCTCCGCCACCACCTCCCCTTTTGTCTATCCTGCGCCGCTTGCGCCCTCATCTGCTTAGTCCACCACCTTCGCTCCCGCCCATACCCCGTCTTCTTGCTAAATTACGCATGTTACAAGCCGCCACCCCACAGAAAATGTTCGTACCAGGTCGCCGAGTCTTTCGTCCGCCGGAACGACCGTTTGTCCGATGAAACAATCGAATTCATGCGTAACATTTACGTGAAATCTGGACTGGGGGACGAAACCTACGCGCCGCCGTTTATATTTGATGGGGATTGTGCTCCGACGCTAAAATGCGCCCGTCAAGAAGCGGAAGAGGGTATTGTCTCTTCTGTTGATTGCCTCTTGGCTAAAACCCTAATTGACCCTCATTGTATTGACGCCGTTATCGTTACATGCGGCAGTTTTTCGCCGTCTCCGTCGCTTTCGTCGTTTATTGTGAACCGTTATAACCTTAAACCCGACGTGAAAACGTACGATCTTAGTGGAATGGGGTGTAGCTCCGGCGTGATTTCAGTTGATTTTGCGGCGAGGATTTTACGTAGCAGGCGAAAGGTCCAAAATGCCCTCGTCATCGCCACCGAGAGCATTTCCCTGAATTGGTACACGGGGGCAAATCGGTCAATGCTCGTCACGAATTGTATCTTCCGAGTCGGTTGCACGGCCGCCGTCATCACTAACGACCCGGCCCGCAGACGAGTCGCGAAGATGGAACTCGTCGACTCGCTCCGGACTCACCACGGCGCGGATGACGGAGCCTACAGAGCCGCGTTTCAAGAGGAAGATAGAGACGGTCTCACAGGAGTTTCACTCACAAAAGACCTGATTAGGGTGGCCGGGGAGGGCCTACGTAAGCACATCACAATCCTTGCGCCGCGAGTCCTCCCACTGAATCAACTCGGGAGGTACCTCGTCTCCGCTCTGACAACCGCGCTCTCACCGGGCGGCGAGTCAAAGCGGGCGGTGCCGGATTTGACGACGGCGTTTGAGCACATGTGCATACACACCGGCGGGAAGGCGGTGATCGAACAAGTGGCGAGAGTTTTACGCCTGAGCGAGGACGTGACCGAGCCAGCTCGGATGAGTTTGAACCGGTTCGGCAACACATCCAGTAGTCTTGTGTTTTACGAGTTAGCTTATTTTGAAGCAAAAAAGAGGGTAAAGAAAGGTGACAAGATGTGGATGATAGCATTTGGGACAGGGTTTAAGGTTGGCAGTCTTGTCTGGAAGTGGATTCAAGATTCAACACAAGAATCTGATAATCCTTGGAATGATTGCATACAAAATTACCCTTTGAAGGCTTGGTGATCAAGTGTAATTAAGCTATTTGAGTCCCATTTTTAATCTAATTCAATAAATAAACAACACGTGACAAAAATATTATTATCTACAAAGTACTTAACACTTTAATCTTCTTAGTAAATGCAAAATTAACGGGTACAACCTAAATTGTACAAAAACCTTAATTGCCTCGCACAAAATAATATCTCCAGGTACCTGGACCACTTATGTTGGTTGACAAATAATGAAGTTATTCAAGTGATCAGCATAATTCTCATACCTAGATCATGAATCTAATTAATACGGAGTATTTTTTTGGTCAAGTTGTCACACGGATTAATTTGGATTTATAAATATGCACAACATACAATTATAAAGTCTCAATGAATAAAAATAAAGCATGATCTCATGAGGATGGAGAGCCCCGATTGACACAATACACGTTGAGTGAATCAACCTCCTTACACTAAGGTGGATGTGCTATTTTTATTAACAAGCTGACATAATGATGTCAAGTTAGTGAAGTTATCAACAGACTTAAGAGCATCTACACTTGCGGTTCATACATATGGTTTTTGGAACACTGAACATCTAGGTGGAAGAGAGATAGTGCAAGAGAGAAGGAAAAAAATAGCCTGCAAGAACATGGATATTGAAACAGTAATTACCACGGACTTCAAGAATGCACTGCGCGTCAGGCACAACAACTACGCCCAGTGGGCGTGTGCCTTTTTTTTTTTTTTTTTTCTTTTTATAATATAATTTTTTTTAATCTATTCTAATTTTCTCTTTCCTAATCACATTTACAAAAACTGCTCAAAAACGACTATAACTCCATTATAACCCGTTATAGCATACGGAAAATAACCGAATCTTCAACTCCAAATCTGACTGAAATTCATTCTGCAGTTTTTTCCCCCAAAGCCGTTAATTGTTATGACTGATGAGTAGCAGTAACAATTCACTGACGTCATCGCCGACAAGGCCTTCGATATCTACGACAGAGATTGTCGGCGCTTACGCGGCGACGGCATCTCCGCAAGTTTGACGACTACCACTTCCCCGCGGATCTCATATCAATTCAAGATCGAAAGGACGAGGCTCTTCAAGGTCAGTCTGTTGTAACATATCCCCATTTTGGATTATTTTATGTTCTTGATCATCCTGAGATTTATAAATTGCATTTTAAAGGCGTCCCATAGCTTGTTTCTTTACAAATGATATTTAAAATATGAATAGTGTATACAAGATTTTGATTTTATTTGATCAAGACAAAAACTTGTGTGAGACCGTCTCACTATGAGACGGGTCGGGTCAAGATGTAAATGTACCACTTATATGCACAAATGTCATACTTATATGCTCAAATGTAATACTAATCAAGAATAAAATTTTTGTTACTTATTAGGGTAAATGTAATACTTTTAAGGGAAAATACAATACTTTTACATTTCAATTTAAAAGTATTACATTTTTCCTCAAAAGTATTATATTTGCCCTTATAAGTGAGAGGCACTTGTCAACATTACTTATTATGAAAAATGTATTACTTTTTCTCTTATAAGTGACAAAATTTGTATTTTTTATTAGTGTTATATTTGAGCATATAAGTGTGAGATTTGCACATATAAGTATGACATTTGCATGGTTCTTTGACCCGACCCGACCCGTCTCACGAATAAAGATCCGTGAGACGGTCTCACACAAGTGTGACCCTTTGATCAAATATTACCACTATGCCAAAAGTTCTTATATAACCACTCCAACTTAGGAGTCTTAGCTGCAGTTTTGTTGGGACTCGAATTCTTGACCTGACTCTGTTCACTAGATAAAATGCTTTTTTTTTTTGTAGTAGCTGTTCATAACACTTTCTCAACCTACTAAAGTGCAACTGAGGCTTGAACTCACTCCCATCATCCATGTGGGAGTGTTAATCGAGACACCGGATGACACTTGACCACAAGGTCTTTGACAGATAAAACACTTATTAGTTATAACTAATAGTTAATGTACAACTTTATTTTCGACTGCCATCACATTTTCGAAAGGCCAACAAAGTTATGGACTTTGTCATTCACCGGTCTTCACCCAACAACTTCCTAACTACCAATTGATGGACTTGGCATTTACCCGCCCCTGCTCAACCTATTTTTTTTCGTTATTGCTTAGTTTATGGACTCCTTGTGGATTGCTTGAGTCTTAGGACCAGTATGCATCGATAATTAATTCCAGGTTTAATCCCCGGAATATATTCCTAACTCACAGAGTGCAAAACTATCAGTGTTGATATAAATAATCAAAACTACTAGAAAGTGGAGAGAAAGATGGACCATTTTCATCCAATTTCTAATAGTTGAGGCACTACCATACAGATGTCTGCTCTGTTGGAAATTGGTCAGTTTTGGTCACCCATATACAGAAAGTTGGGCATTACTCATCGGCTCAACTTTGAAATACCTCGAATAGTTATTTTGTTAACAAAAATTAAAGGAAGGAAAACTAAACTGGAGAAGTAAACCACACTAAGAAGATCAAGTAGGATGGGCTCGACTGAGAGGGTATTGACAAAAATTCAATTTGTGACTTTCTGATATGAGAATCATGTTGCACTCACTTTGCCACCTCTTTCGGACCAGAACATTTCCTTCTTGAAGTGGGGATTTACTACGAACCCTGTTGCAACAATCTAATAAGTTAACAAAACTAATTGAAGTCGCCATGGCTCAAAAAAAGTGGCTGAAAACCTGCCAAAGGGCCAAACTACAGTGATTACAAAGTATAGGTGTTGGAGTGTAAGGAGTGCAAAAAGTAAAAAAAGAAAATAAAAATTGCAGAACATGAAGGTTAACTTGTAGATAATACTGATATGGTGAAAGCTTCTATGCTTTGATTCACGAATTTCTTGTTTTTGCTGTTGTGGTTTTGCTCGGGTAATAGCATTTTGGACATTCATAGCCCAATGCATTTCATGTTTAAGGATTTTGCTAGTAAAGCTCATCCTCCTTTGCTTCTTGTTTTCTTCTAAATTCAGTTAACTCTTTTCAGACTTTCATTAGCATATAATTTAACAAAGGTTGGCTGCTTCAAATTTGGCATGTATAGTTTATGTTTCACACTTATTTGAGTAATACCATAATCCTCACTTTGATACAAACTTATTACTTACCAAAATTATAACTTCAGACATATATGCCAATGCTAAACAGCAAAGAACATTTCCCAAATTCTGTTTGTTGTATATTGCATAACTTCTGACATATGTCTTCAGTTCTCAAATCTGATGTGATGGTTGCACTCAATAAAGTGGCTAAATCGCTAGATGAAGATGGTTGGATGTTTGATGGACCTCGGTCTCGTATGCACCGTATTTCAAGATCAGGTAACTGTTAAGATCAAACGCTTACCATTGCTAAAAAAACTATAACCAGTAATGAAGGCGCAACTTTATTTCCTTATATACCGCCACACATGACTCCACCGGGTGCTGGACTTGGCCATTTACCGCTCTCCATCCAACAATTCTCCCTCCCAGCACCTGACACTTGGCTCTGTTATGATCAAGCTAGCGTTTACTACTACTTCAAAAGTTATAACTAGTAGCGAAGGCGCAACTTTATTAACTTATACCACCACACATTTTCGAGATGATAATGCTGGACTTAACCCTTTAGGCCTCTACCCAACAATTTCCCTAGCCACCGGGTGCTGGACTTGACCGTTTATCGGCCTCTACCCAATAGTAACGATCCAATCTCACTTGGATCCTGCAAGTCTCAACTCGTTTTAATTTCCAGCTTGAAAGGGTTACATTTAGAAACAATACTGTACCTCATACAAGGAGTCATAGGCTTATGTTACTAGACAAGTAAATCTTTTGCTGTTTCAGATTTCTGGTGTACAATGTTCTTATTGATTAACTATTGACAGGTAGTTTTCTTCAGAAGCGGATAGATATACCAAAAGGGCAGAGTTTTGCACCACCAAAATGATGGAAAAGAGCCCCATAAGACAATAGCTCGACCAATTCGATTAGAATTGCCATTGATTATTGGCATAATGGCATCATTGGTATGCAACCAACCTTATAAGGTTTCCTTGAAGATGAGGGCATTCCCTATCATTGTGACATTTGCCCTTGTTTATTGGGAATGTAATAACAAAGTAAACTACCACAAGTCAAAGAAATGGTGTTCTAGATGAAAATAGATTAGGTATTTAAGTAATACCATGTCAAAAGATTATAAATTTTAAAAAACATATTCATAGAAGATTTATGAGAATATATGACG
>CM008341.1:41036474-41046834 GCA_002525835.2 Ipomoea batatas | reverse complement strand
CTCGAGAATACATGAGATCATGGCTACTAGAAATCCCCATGGCTGAAAGCTCCGGCAACTCTCCGTCACCTTCCAAGTACTGAACCACTTGCCGGATCGTCGGCCGGCGGCCGGAATCTGGGTGAGAGCACAATAACCCAAGCTTTAGAACCAACTCCGCTTCACCTTTCGCATATTCCATACCCATATTTCGATCCATCGCTTCAAGAATATTCCCTTTTGCCCAACACGAAAACACCCAATCCACCAACACAAAATCATCGGCCTCTTTCTTAGGTTGTATGGGCCGTTTTCCGGTCGCCACCTCCAGCAAAAACGCCCCGAATGCGTACACGTCGCTGCTCGTTGTCGCCTTCCCGGTTCTGATTTGTTCGGGGGCAAGATAACCCAATGTTCCAACGATATGTGTCGTGTGTGGGTCCGTTCCATGATCGTACAGCCTCGCTAATCCAAAATCTCCAATTTTTCCATTAAATTCACTGTCTAATAAAATGTTACTAGCCTTTATATCTCTGTGGATCACGACTTGCTCCCACCCTTCATGTAAATACAGCAGCCCTGAAGCCACTCCTTTGACCACCGCAAACCTGCGACTCCAGCTTAGAATGTTGTCGTTTGGTGGGTTGTATAAATACCTGTTAGTATAACATTTGTATTGGCATTAACCTTCCATAATTACTCTAATAGAAATAAAACAAACATATATAGGGATATTGATAATATAAGTTAATTGATTGTTTTAAATACAATAATTCATGGAGTGATTTTCTTATGAGACCGTCTCACATATCTTTATCTATGAGTTTGTTTGGATCAAAGATCAGAATATAATATTTATACAAGAAAATGTAATACTAATTAAAAATAAAGATTTAGAAATATATTTTTTAAAAAATATTATATTCTCATTAATAAACATTATATTCGTGATTATTTCTTCGTGAAACCTGGTCATTAGGACGATTTCACACAAATTTTTGTCTAATTTATGGCACAAACAAATTATACATATGCACTTTAAAATTTACTGGCCTTGTTTGGTAATGATTGTTAGGCAATACTTTTAGCTGATTGGGTTAGACTGTAGGACTAGTTGACAACATTGGCTGACTGTAGGAACATGTTTTAATAAATTAATTGTTAGCTGATAGTTGTTTGGTATAATTTCTTTGGTGATATTAAAACCTGAATTTTTTTAATACCTGTCTAGACTTCCATTAGGCATGTACTCATACACCAAGAACAGCTCCCCTTTCCGGCGGCAATAGCCCAGAAATCTCACCAAATTCCGGTGGCGCAACCGCCCAATACTCACCACCTCCGCCACAAATTCCCTTATCCCTTGCTTTGAATCATGGGACACTTTCTTCACCGCAACATCAATCCCTATCGCAGGTAATACCCCTTTGTACACCGACCCAAACCCCCCTTTCCCCAACAATTCACTCTCTCTAAATCCTTTTGTCGCCATATACAAATCCTTAAACTTAAACCTGTGAGGCCCAAATTCCTGCTCCCAATCTTCTAGAACCTCTGCAAACTTCTTCCTCCTCCCAACAACATAAACTGCAACGAAACCTAGTACTGCCACTGCGACTAAACATAGTATTGGCAGACCGGTTTTGTAAAACAATGGCGTTTGTTTTCGACCCAGATGAGGAATCTTGGGAAGCTTGGAGAGATCCAGATCTGTGGCTCTTCCATTCATCCTAAAGCTCCACCCCGCAACATAGAAATCAGAGGTCAACTCTGGGCCGGTGGCGGCGGAGAATCCAACGTAGGATTCTTTAGCTAAGACTAAGGAAATGTCGAACGAGAAACTCAGGAGAGGAGTACTAGGTTTTGGGACTCGGAACGGAGCTAAAGTAACGTTAATCTGGTTGGAAAAACCGTCGTAATCAATCCATGCCTGCAATGGATGCTCGCTTAGAAGAGTTAAGTTTTGAATGGCGCCTTTCTCGTCCACATATGCAACTCGCTTTTGTACCTGTTAACATATATGGAGTAATATATAAGCCATGTACAATTTAACTATAGCTTTAAAATTTTAATTGAGATAGAAACATATGTTTGAATTTGCTATTAGAACTAATCCATTGTAAAAGGTATCATAAAAGCAACCCACACTTAAGTGAGCGTGTAAGCATATAATATATAAATTACAGTTTAACTATCCGTTTAGATTTGTAATTGAAATAGAACACATGCTTCACACTGCTAAAAATTTTACTATTTCCGACCAAATTTTCGAGTCCCACGGAAAGTTGATTTTTCAAATAAAAAATTCCTTTTATAGTCCAATAACTCAGGTTGGTCAGAAACTGCCAGTTTGAGCATCTCCAGCAGTGGTAGGTTTTTAGGAATTTTTACATGTGATTAAAAAAGAGAAGATATAAGAAAGAAAAAACAAAATTTGATAAACGCACCAGACTGGCAATCATTATTGCATGGACCATGGTCCACACAGCTGTGTGGACCATGAATATAAGGTACATTATTTTTGTACTGAAGGTACATTATTTTAGGGTACATTATTTTTGTACTGAAAGTACATTATTTTATTGCACTATAAAAAGAATGTACCTTCAGTACAAAAATAATGTACCTTCAGTATAAAAATAATGTACCTTATATTCATGGTCCACACAAGACACAACTATGTGGACCATGGTCCATTAAATAATTTGCCCCAGACTGGACACTCCTAATGGGCTTCACACGCACCAGGTTGATTCCTTCTATTTTCAGTGCCCACTAATGAAACCAAAAACAGGTTCTTTCAGTAGAAACTTCAAGGGCCTGTTTACTAACAGAAAACTGTTTCCTGTTTTCAGTTTTTCAATTTTTCAGTTTTCATTCTCCGTTTTTCATTCTCTGTTTTCTGTTTAGAAAACTTGTTTACTAACACTTATTTTTTCAAATTTATTTTTTTCAAATTAACGTTATAAAATTAACAATAAGTTTAATTTCGAGTTCTTTTTAGACCTTGTATTTAAAATATTTTAAAATATATTTGATTTAAATAGAATAAATATATATTTTACTTTGAAATCCAATACATGTAAAAAAAAAATTTACATTTGATATCCGGACCAAATTTATATATGTATATAACATAAATAAAAATATATTTGAACCAATAACCTATTAAGTTCACACAAAATTTAGTTTAGATAATATTAATATTTGTTGAGCTAATATTTAAAATATGTTTGGATATATTCGATCATTTGAATGACATGTATGTAATATATAATTTTTATTTTGAATTCTAATATAGTAATATATGTGTAAAATTTTGATATCTAATATTTGGACCAAAATCAATAATCAATTGAGTTCAATCAAAATATAAAGCGTGCTATAGATTTCAATTTTTAATTTAGATAATGTGAACGATGTATAATTTTAAGCATAATCAAATAAGTTATGTTTAAATAAATAATGTAAATTGAAAAGATAGAAGATGATGATAAGTAAAATAAGATGATAATAAATGTAATCATAGTAATGAATAAATATGTAAGTAGATAATGGTAAGAATGTGATTATAATGACATATAGTCTAATAGATTATAGCTGATTCTGTTTTTCATTTAGAAAACAGTTTTTTATAGTGTTTCAGTTTTCTAGAAAACTGAAAAATTATTTCCTGTTTTCAAAATGGAAAACTGTGCTAGTAAACATGTTTTCTGTTTTCTGTTTTCCAGTTTTCAAAATTTCCAGAAAATTAGAGAAAATTTCCAGTTAGTAAACGCACCCCAAATTTCTTTTTCCTTACTCTCTTACCTCTGCACCTCCACCTAAGAAGTATTTCTTTAAAAATTGTATAAAAATCATACTAAAAACACTATAGGGGATCCTCTAAAGTTAATTTGTACCTTAGACTCCATGTCGTTGATGTCGATTCCGACATGATCATCGGCGAGGTCGTGAAACTTGCGCGTCTCAATCGCGTCAAACTCAACGGCGAAGATCCGGTTGCTGGAATTCCCCTTGCTGCTCTCGTTCATCAGGCCCATGAACTGCCCGGCGGCGCCCACCGGCGACAGGTTTTTGGTCGGGGAGATAACAAACGCCATGCCGTGGCCGCCCTTGGTGGCGTACAGAGGAACCATGGCGAAGACGAAGGTCGTGGAGAACGAGGAGATGTTGCTGAAGCTGATGGGGTGGGTGTAGAAGGCATGGCCGGTGGAAAACGTTGTGTCGTTTGTGAGTTGCAGTAAGGAGTGGTGTGATAAATGTGCGAGGCCGTCGAAGGTTATGTCGGTGGAGTTGGAGAAGCCGTTGTAGATGAAGTTTGTGGTGTCTGAGGTGGCTACAAAGGGGGGAGTTAGAGAGCAGAGAGAAGAGAGTAGTAGTACAAGATTTAGAAGAGGAGGCATGGCTAAATATCTGCAACAATGGAGTGGAGGAGGAAGATGGAGTTGAGGAGATGTTAATGATGTTTTGTTGTCTTTAGGAGGATCAAACATATGTACTTTTAAACCGTGTAATCTCGTCATTTGGAGCATCCTTATCAATGAAGATATTTTGCCATTCTTGAGAGGTTTTGTAAATATGATTAGAAAATATAAAATGGGTTGGGATGAAAAAAGAGAAAAAGCAAAAAGAAAAACAAACTAAATTCTGACAATTTATAAAATAAAAAAAAAAATGAAAAGGTGGTATAAAGTCAGAGCCAGCTCGCGGTCACTCTGACTCGCCCCAGTGCACACGTGCCCGCTGGGGCGCGAAGTGCGCCACTTCATGCTTTTTCTTTTTTTTTTTTATTTTATTTTATTTGCTCTGCAATTACTGACACAAACTTTGTTTCTGCAGCAGTTTTATTTCATCTCATTTAAGTCTCCAAATCGTCTTTTGCACTGTCCAGATTATACCCTGACATAAACTCCATATTATACACTGTTGTAGATGGTCTTAAAAGAGATTGAAAAAGTTCTAATTTTTTTTTTCATATGGAGAAATTAATGTTACTAGTACTTTTTCTATTAATTTTATTGGATTGCCTTGGTGCAAATGATAATTAGGTTGAGCATGGTCCAAAATTAGTGTCTCCAATAGTACATTATAATGGTCATATTTGGTAATATAGTTAGCTTATTAGCCAATTTTAGCTTACTTGCCAACTATTAACACTTTATTAATTAATCAATACGAGTGTTTGATTAACTAATTTTTTTGTAACAACTTATTGCTCCAAAATATTAAAATTCAAAGCAACTTTTTTGATAAGTTTTTTTAGAAAGTCATTTTGCATGTAATCAACTATAACCTAACAGCTAATAGCTAATTTACCAAACACATTTCTACAATCAGCTAATACAATCAACTAGTCAAACCCAATAACTCAATCAGTTAACAGTTATTTACCAAACGTCTAAACACTTTCAATATGTTCAAAACACCTCGTGATCTAACAAAAAAAACTTTGTATCAAACATCTATACTTCTATTGATATTTATTGTAAATTTTTATTTTTATTTTTTTTAAAAAGGCAAACTCGTCAATTGCGTGGACAAAACAGCATCACCATTTGATGTATGTCACTGCAAGTGACAACAAGAATCGTATTAGGGCATGCATATGAGATGTGTTTTTTCACAATATTAATCTAATATTAGTTGAAAATAATTATTGTATTTTTGAAGAATAAAAAATTATTATCATATATAGAAGGGGAAAGATGAAATGAATACAAATTGGAGTCACACTTGTGTAATTAAGACCGTCCCACGGAACATTATTTGTGAGACGGGTCCGATCAATATGAAAATGTAATACTTATACTAAAATATATAATACTAATTAAGAATAAAGTGTTTGTTACTTAGAAAAAACATAATACTTTTGAAAACAAATGTAATACTTTTACATTTTGATATTAAAGTATTACTTTTTTTTTTATTAAAAGCATTACACTTTCTCTTATAATAAGTAATGTTGGCAAATTTAAAAGTATTACATTTACCCTAAAAAATATTACATTTACCTAAGTAATAAACATTTCATTATTGATTTAGTATTACATTTTTCAGTATAAATATTATATTTCATCTTGACCCGATCCGTCTCTCTCAAATTTTTATTAAAAAATTGTGATTTATTATTGATATTCATTTCCTCTTCAATGGAGAAAAGTCTCCCATTGAGAATGTAAAAGATCCAATAGGTCTCACCTTAAAATTTAGTAGGTTTGGGCTCAATTTCTACCTTTTTAAAAATAAAGTTTAATATTGTAATTAATATAGGTTTAGTACAGTTCATGATTCCATACCCTTCAATTCGGCGTAGGGTAACTTTTCATGAAGCATGACCCATAATTAAGTTTTACCATGCATATATATATATATATATATATATATATATATATACTCTCAGATGTAACAAACAAAGATGTATTATTTTCATTATATTATATGAGTACATATAAAAATATCTGCATCAAAAACTTATGAACGAAAATAAAATGTGAGTTTATCAAGTATTTTCTTAATTATTATCCTAAGATGTGGGGTTACTTTTCTTGACCAATAATTCCAAACCTACCAAGCTGAAATGCTGTACAAGAATAATTCACTGCAAAAGATGACAACTCATACTAATACTATATTAGTTGTCAACATTAAATTCCATTGTCCCTAAAAGTAGTATCCATTTTAGTATTAATAGAGCTTTGATTTGCTAGTCTTAGGGAATAGGATGATCATCTCATAATTTATTCAGAGTGATGCGAGTTCTAAGTTCGTATATTGAGTAAGTTTCACTCATGCATGTATAATAACTTATAAATTATATATAAGAAATAAATCACACTAAGAAGACTATTTGTGACGGGTCAGGCTCGACCAAAAAGATATTAGTAAAAGATCAAATTTGTAATATTTTGACATGAGAATCATGTTTCATCGTCCACTTAGTCATCCATTTCGGAACTGTTTTCTTGAAATGATGTGTGCATGTACGTGTCAATGTGTGTGCATATATTATGAACTTTTCAAGATAATTTATTATGTCTCTTCTAAAAAACTGTTTGATGAGTTTTTGTTTTTTTTTTTTTTGGCTCATACTGTGTTGGTATTCACATCTTGTTGAATATGAATAACTAATCTAGTTGAGTTCATACCTTATTCGGAGCAATTCTCACTAGCTAGGACATTGCTGCATACATATAGTTTCAAACTTCTGACTTTATACTAAAGCAAACAATCCTGCTTCTTTATATATATACCCATTCGAAATTGAATTCAAACATAAATCAATTAACGGCTCCTATGGTCGTGTTCCGATCATATGTTAGCATTGCTACTAATGATTGTAAGGATATTATGTCTTTTTTGTTTGCTCAATTCGTTTAATCCCTACATCTTCTAATATGATAGCTCACTCTTTAAATTTTATGGCCTATCTTCAGGCTAACAAGCTATATATACTGGGGTTCTGTCCCACCTGACTTTAATTATTTTAACTTTTATCCAATAATCTACCTTTTTTGTTGCTTTCAGAAAAAAAAAATAAAAAATCTAGGTCTTGCCTTTGGCTTAATTACCACCTCAAATTTGCTTATTATATTCTACTTTTTTCTAATTGTATTGGTCTTTATAGAACTTAAATTCTTCAGATGACACCCTGTTTACGGGGTTAATTGACCCTGAGGTCTCATGGCGGTAGAGACAGAAGATTGTGACAGTGTACCCACCTTTAGAAAACATTAACATTTTCCCATGAATGTTCCGAGGTACTGAGTCGTCGAAGGAAACATTATACTGGATCAGGTCAAGAAGTGTTAGTTAAATCTGAGTAGTGAGTAGTGATAGTGAGACCATATGAATACATTAAAATACATTTTTGCGTGGAGAAAGGGATCGAAGAACCAATAGCTAGGCCGGTCACCAAACTCACCACCCACTCAGATCACGGCAAATTATAGTAAGAATATTATGAGTTAGAATAATGTATTTTATGAGTTAGAATAATGTAATTTATGTGTTAGAATAATATATTTTGTGTTAAATGCCAATGATCTTGTGGCGTAGTGGTACCCGGTTGCACCTCCATATACATTGTAACAGAGTCAGTAGTACTAAAAAATATACTTTATGTGTCAAAATAGTGAAACTTTTGAGGATAAGATAATGTATTTTATGAGTTAATGAACTTTATGATTTAGAATAAAATACATTATGCTTTAGAATAATGTATATTATGACTTATAAAAATGTATGTTGTAACATATCGCCTGAAAAAAAATACGTAAAACGATGTCGTTTTTAGACCGTGATCCACATAGATGTGTGAGCCATGGTCCACGCAATAACTGTTCCGGCACAAATAATCTACTTACCATGTTGATGAGCTATTATAGCAGATCAGAACATTCAAATGGAAATGGGATGTATATTGGTATTGACCCACCATTGAAAATTTGCGTTTTCTAATTTCTTTTATCATGTAAAAATAGTCAAAGAAAAAAAAAATCTATTAACAGCCATAGTCATATTTAAAAAAAAAAATTGACAATCGGTAATTGAAAATTAAGACAATTCGTCTGGAAACCTATTTGATCAAGTTTTCTCTATAAACTCAGCTCGAGAGGCAAACCCCAATCAAATTGATTTGACAGTTAACTTGTTAATTAACCATAATGTTTCAAGTTTAACTTTCTATAGTGTAAGTTGTTTATTGAATTTCTTAGTTTGAGTTGGTCCGTATGAACAAATTAGGTTGATTTACCTTATTGTGTACCTTTGAGCAGACAATAATGATGACTGTTTTTTCAAATCTCAAAACAATTTGGAAAGGCTATTTCCTATTGAAATTTTTGAAAGTTTCAATTATGATGGATTGAATCATCTTATGGGGAGTAGCTGAGTAGGTTAACCTATTGAAATGTTGACATCAAATTCCTAACAAAATACAATTAGAATATTTGAAGTATTTCCAAGTTCTAAAACAAAGATACAATGCATAAACCATCCAAATAACATAAATGCAAAAAATGCAAAGTACATGCATATCTACACTCTAACTCTAGATACATTGATGAAGGGAGACCTTGTGTGCCACATTTCGTAATTTTTTTCTCACAAAACATTAGGGATGAAATTTACAACACCATTTATAGCTTATGGACAAAAAGTGAACACAACCTGTTAAAAAATGACAAAATTTGCAACGCCAATTATAATTTAGAGATGAGAAGTAAGCACAACCAACAAGTACGGGGCGAATCATACAATTACCCTATCACTTAGGTATGAAAAGTGTAATTTTCCCTGAGTTTTTCAATAAAATTATTCTCAAATCCAAATACATATATTTCCTATGAATTTTTTTGGTCAGACCTTAACTATATGAGGCACCCGTTCGCATTGGGCCGGCAGCTCAATTAATTAAGAGACAAAGTACAAGCCAGATTGATTTTTTTTCCGTACAAGAGAGAGTTCGAACTCTCGACCTCTCTCAATGGACAAGAGAGCACGGTTACTCACACCAACCAAATTGATTTTGTTTTCCTATGAAATTAAGTGATTGGAAAGTAACAAAACCCTCTACATGAATAAGTTAATGAGAAAGAAATATCTCCATCTGGGTAGTTCCTTGTTAATAAGGGCACTATGCAATCCTACCTTCCACCACAAACATTGTCATCATCATATCATATCATATCAAGGAAATTTCCATCCAACTCATTCAATAACTATCTCCAATTGGGTACCTCCTCAGCCAATTGGGTCATGGCTAAATTCATAAGTATGCTACATTTTTCAAATCTCATGGATTCATAATGTGATTGGCATGAGAGATTTTGTCACATAATATCTCTACCCTATTTGCATCCTAATGAGTTGTCACTGGACTTCTCACTCTTACCAACCACTGATTTTTGGCCAATAAATGACAATTTCAGATGGGTAGTAATGCGTATTCGGACGAAAATTGAGATATGAAAAACACTCATTGTAATTACCAACCAACACAATTGCTGAGTATTATATGCTGAATGTTCACCATTCATATTGTGAACATTCAACATGAAAATAAACACGAGTTTATTTTGCAAGGTGGATCAGCGTACATGGTATAACTATTGATATAGGTTGGCTACCAACTTTGTCATGAGATTTTTAGACAACGTTGGCCAGAAAATCTCCCAAAATAAAGGCCTTTGATTGGTATTTTCACAGAAATCATGATGGTTTTGTCTGGTTTGTATGAGATTGGTTTCATGCAAGAAACAAATATAGGAGAACAAGATTTAATTTGGCAGTCATTATTCCATGAACGATGGTTCACACAATTGTGTTAACCATGAATAATAGGTACATTTTTTATATACTAAAGGTATATTGTTTAATG
>CM008341.1:40985937-40996015 GCA_002525835.2 Ipomoea batatas | reverse complement strand
GAACTCTGAAATGGCACTTAGACTACATTATAACAACACAAAAGGCACCAAATTAAAACAAAACTTCAAGAAAACTAAAGATTAGCAAGTTCAGGCAGAGAGAGTTGCTAAAAGAAAGCACTTCCAGTGGCCTTGAGCACCAAAAGAATCCTTCTATGAAGGAGGACATACTACTATACTAGTCTTATTGGCCAGCTTGTCCAATGAGGCATTTGTATGCCCTGCCAGGCCAGACAGGTCAACAAGAATAGATAAGTGCTTCAAATTTGCTATTATCAAAATTCTGGAGTTACATGCTAACTTAACCTATTATTTTACTGCATTCCTGTTCAAGCCCATCCAAGAATACTGGATGTCCTGATGGACTACATTTTTCAAGGATAGATGAAATCAAGAAAACTGAGACATTTTTTCCCAAATGGCCATGACAATTCTAGGCAATGCTTCCTCAGGTGACGACCATAAAATAAAATAAAAAATTAATACACAATAACCAAAGCTCCCATAGTTGGCAGCAAAGACAATACTTACCTCAACTTGGCGACTTGCATATGATGGCACATTTCCCAAAGCATTCCTTGGTGCTGGAGATGATGTGCTCCCTGTGGATGGCCAGGAAAGTCGGGAGAAGAAGGAAGCAATAAAATCTGGAAACTGTAAACAGAAAATATATATACACAATAAGCATAAAATGAATTACTGGTTGAAGATCAAGCATAAGAAGCAATGTTTGTAAAGAGGAAAACAAAATTAAATTCATCAAACGAGTGCAACCTTTGTCTCAGATAAAGTATAAAATTTAGGAAAAAGTCTACCAAATACAAAATGTAGAGATTTATGTTTGCACTGCATGAATAAGTTCAGGCTTGGAATTAAAACCTATTACAAGCTAACTTTGTGAAAGAGGAAGAGGCCAAGATGGAAGAAATTGGCATGCTTAAAAGCCATTTAGAAATCAGAACATTTGTACAAGCCACCAACTCAGACAAAATATACATTTTCCCCACACCATGATGCACATTATATATTCCAACCAAAAAAATACACACACACACACACACATTGTTGATGGGTTTAGTTCAGTGTAGAGATAAATTCAAACAGAGGGGAGAGAGAGAAGAGGCAAAACCTTGACCCTCCGAATGCGGAAAACATTCATACGATACAAGCAACCAGCAAGAATTCCACAGAGGCCCGGCAGAATAGACCTTTTCCAAGATGAAAAAAGAAGCTGCAAAAAAAAATTCAGAGTACTGATAAACATAAAAAAGAGGAAAGGCAACATGGAAAATTTTTTCCTACAAACTTCAGAAAGAAAAAAAAAAACATCAAATGGCAAACAATGAACTACCTGAAGACCGGCTAAGTAAATAAACGCCTTGTCAGAAAAATGGAGGCTAAACACGCGGAAACGAGTTGAGACTGGTATGTCAAGATAAAAGGGTACAAATGATGAGAATATTAAACCATAGGGCCCAGATGTTAGTATACTTAAGGAAGGATCTGCAAAAATAAATCAATACATAAGTTACTGCTGAAAACTTGTGAAAGCTTATTAAAAAACGGGGGGAGGGGGGGGAGAGAGAGAGGGGAGTAAAATTCGTGAACAAATATTCTAACAAAATTTACTTTATCAAGTGCAATAAAGAACACTAGGAAAATATAAAAGTAGAAGTTCTGATATAAGCTAGGACAGTGGAATGTTTAATGAAATAAATTCACACTAAATCCCCCAACAAATATGCAAGATAGGTAGAGTAGTCACTAATTTCACCCCTAAACAACAATTTTTTAATATGATCTTTCCATGATATAATGCCCATCTTCAAATAAGCTCTTTGATTCAAAATTCAAAAGGCTGAACTGCTGAAGCCTAATTAATTACAGTTATGGCCTTTCTTAGTGTTCTTTTATCTATTTATTTATTAATATTTTGGTACAAAACTGTTTTTTCCATTCTAGCATTTTCTTAAGACACAATGCTGACCTTCAGTTACCGAGTATTTACAATTGACTGGTTATGGAAGCAAAAAATCTAACAATTTCTTTTATCCAAGTGATTTGGCACTCAGATAAGAAATTACAAAAATCTATATCGGTTCAAATCTCAAAGTTGGGATATCAATTCTTAGTATAATAGGAATCATCAAGCACTACCTTTAAGAAGTTTTAATGCAATGGTCTCTAGTAGTAAAGAAACTATAACAGAGAATAGGATGAAGACCTGCAAAAAAGAGATATACCTATCAAAACAAAAACAAGGGAGCAAGATGCAGAAAGTCAAGATGCATGCAGATATGAATTCCCCAGCCCCCTCCCCAACACACACACCCAGCCCTCTTCCCGCCGCCTTCTTTCTCCATAAGAAAGTAGAAAGAAAATAAGAAATAAAAAGCAAAGAACAAATGGGTTTTTCAAAAAAAAAAAAGAAAAAAAGAACAAATGGGTTAAATTATATCTCTAAATTTGCCACAATATTATCTCAACCATTTACTTCCATAGTATTCACATCATATATCAGCGCTAAAATTAATTTCCAATAAACCAGATACCACCATTTCTTAGAAAGGAGATGTATTACCATTTAATACAAGCTTCTAACAAAAAGAGATGATAGAAATGTTTGTTCATTAGTAAAAATCTTGTGATTCTCTTTATATTATCTTTCAAAAAAAATATACAAAACAACTAAAGCAGCCACATCAAGGAGTCCATTTGTTGAACAATTTCCATTTTTTTTCCTTTTTTCATCTGATTAATGTGTTTAAGTGTAGCAAATCTGCAAATGATCTCTTCTGTCGAGGGAATAAAGAGGATTAGCTTAAAACTCTTTTATTTCTTTCTATTAACAAGTGATTAATGGATTGACAAATGCAATTGGCCTTGTTAGATTCCTTCTACAACAAGGGATTACATATTTAGAGGGTGCAATATCTTCTCTTATATTTTTCCTGTATTTTTTTCATCTTTATCACTGAATTCAACTGCCTTACATTCAGACAATTAACCCAGTAACAATCATCTGAGACAAGTAAATGACTGCTGGAAGGATAATGGATATATTTCTCTCCCATTAAAAATATTGGTTTTAGTTATTGTGTTTTTTTTTAAGAGAAAATAAATTTTAGTTATTGTGTTTAAACATCAATATACTTAAGATGTGAAATCAACTAATACACTTTTGCAGTCATACTCAGCATTCTAAAGAATTAATAAGATGACTAAGTCTCAAGTAACACTTACAGAATACTTATTCGAACCAATTTGCCTTTCAAAGACACGGAAGTAGTAGAGCAGATATGCTCCAAATATTAGTTCTGGGGTAGATGAAAAGGCAAATACAGATACAATTAGCTTCCAGAGTTGAAGTTTCTTGAAGATATCCTGTCACATAAGAAATGATAAGTAAATAACACATTTCTATTGAAAAATATACACATTTCTATGGTATGTAGCTCAACTTCTCTGTCATTCTTTTATTATGGAATTAAAGACATATGCATCAACTTTCCCTTAGAGCAATTCAAATTTCAAACACTGAGTACAAATCATAAACTAAAAATGATAACCATAACCATAACCAAAAAGAACAGGAAAACTTGTAAGTGATGCTATAGAATCTCAAAAAGAAATGGCCTTAAATTTTTAACTTGGGAATGTAAAAGAAAGTACACAATTGAAGCTTAGCTCAAATTATAGCACAATTTTATATTTCCATAATCTATAATGGCAATACCAGGCAGAAAACCTGAATCCGTCAAATTCATAAAACCCAATTTAAGCTAACACAACACTATAACAACTCAAAATCCTAGCCCTTTATCCAGAATACAGTACCAAAACCCCACTTTTTCATCAAATGCAAAAATGGTAAGTACATTACGATGATCTCATACAACATTGATAAGATTACAGAGACGAACGAATTGAAAGAGCAGAAAATAACCTGATAAGACCATCCGAGGTTGCTGGAACGGCCTTGAATCCCAAAGACGATTGTGAAGAGAGCACACGCAATGACCAACGCTCTCGTCACCGGCGCATTGTCTATTACACAGTAACAAACATTAAACAAAAGCAGCAATTAGGAAATCATAATCTTAAGTGCTTATGCATCACGAAACCAGATGAAAAAGATGTGATTGAGATCGAGAGGTGCGTACTGAAACCAGATGGGCCGCCGTTCATCTCCGTAGTGAACCCGACGACCTGAATTGAGCTCACCGTCAATTATCCTTCTCCGATTATGCTCTTCCTCTTCCGCTCTGTCTGTACCAATATGTACAACTGTATGTACGTATAGTCAGTCAAATCTCTCCGCCTTCGTCTTCTTCTTCTTCTTCTTCAACAAATTTGCCCTATTCTGGAATTCTCTTCGCGAATCGCGATGGGGTCAGGTTGAGGATTTATCGGATTTGTTCGTTAATGCCGGAGGTTTGGTAAACGGGTCGGGCTGCTTTTTCTTGGCTTTATCACAGGTCCTGAACTCTTTAAGTTATAGAGCGCTAGATTGTAATTTCAGAATAAATTAAGGGGCTCCATAGAAATATGTGCAA
The DNA here is from genome assembly GCA_002525835.2 of Ipomoea batatas. Taxonomy (NCBI): domain Eukaryota; kingdom Viridiplantae; phylum Streptophyta; class Magnoliopsida; order Solanales; family Convolvulaceae; genus Ipomoea; species Ipomoea batatas. The sequence goes on along the minus strand of CM008341.1, from coordinate 40,991,459 downwards.
TCTTTAGGTTAATAGTTGTACCATGAACCCAAATTCACCTTACAAGATTGATTGGTGTTTAAAATACATAATTTATCTACTGAATGTTCACAATTTACATATTCAAATTGTGAATATCCAGTAGGTAAATTGTGTATTTTGAACACCGATCGATCTTGTAAGGTGAATCCCGAGTTGAATATTCAGTATGTAAATTGTGTATATTTCACCTTGTAATGTGGACCCGGGTCCATAGAATAATTTGCCTCTCGGTCAAGTTACCAAGGATTTCTTGCAATACAATTTTGTTGCAAAGGAAACTTCACTTACATTAGTACATGTTATTTAGTTGTTGTAAAATACGCTTTTAATTTTACAAAATAAAAGTGTTTTATCTCTTAAGTAACGTACGAAACTGTGATTTAGCTCATATTTTATATTTGATTAGCAAGTGTTTATGTTAAAAATAAAATATTAATGTATTGTTTTTGGGTGAAGAGGAAAACCACAATGAGTTCAATCAAGAATATACTAACAAGAAACGAACTCATGACTAAATATGACAATATGAGTTTAAGTCTGTTTGAGTTAACACTGGTCTAGACATGACTCACATGCTATTATACATGAGCTAACACGTATGATATTGTGTACAATATCATGTCCGAGCCACCCTTTATGCAATGTAGGTGACTTCCCACATAATATCCAAAGTGTTCATTGAGCAAGTTATTTTGTTCTTATTATACCTATATTAGTATATTTCTAATACTGATAAGGGTAAGGAAACAATGTTTCTTTTTGACTTAATATGAAGACGATTTTCTCCTTCTCAAGGTGCTTGTTCAATTTCTTTGTTCCTATTCACATTGTTGAAGAAGGAGATGATAATTATATCTGTCGGGATTATGATATTTGGGTAAGTTCAACGGTTTGATAATAATTGCCTGTTAGATAAATTGAGATTTTGTCAGTAGTAACCCAACATAGATTAAAGACAAATGAATGATAACTAAATAAATAAATAAAATTATTTTTAACCCTTCAGTTATACTCATGGTATATAAATAATGATTATTCATACATTCTAAAACAGCAATTCATATTGCTCTACAATTGTAACCTTCTTCTGGTATTCAGCTCTAAGAAATAGAACTATAATAATTACCACTTTTAATGTTTCATTATCTCTTAATTATTATTGTATTGGAGGTTGAGAACTTATTTTTGCACCCGCATACTTGGGCCGTAGGTCCAGTGAATAAAGAAAAAACAATACAAAATGTAAAATGCATAACCCATGTTAAATGGCCTCTTTAAGTTTTAAACTTTCTTCTTTTAACCTGTGAAAGCCCAAAGTTTACTAACATTATTGCAAGATAAATCACTTATAGAGCAATAGGATGTTCAAATTCAACCACACAATAGGATCAAATGACCACTGTAACTTGAAAATTTTTACAAAACCAATCTTTACGTCTAGACTAATTTACTAATATGTGAATATAAACTTTTATATAATACTTTAATTTTTATATATAATTTCTAAAACTTTCTACAAATTGGAAAAAAATATTATTAACTCTTCAATACAAATTTTATGCATTAGCTTTATAAATAAATTAAATAAAGAATAAGAATTTATGTCTCAATCTAAACAATTAATTAAAACATTATCTTCTGTATTAACCTAAAGTGATTAAAGTTAGCTACTTTTCAACTGTGGAAATTATAATATCTTTTCCCTATTTCGTCACTTCAAAATTCTGATTGCTTATCACAAATAGCTGTCTTCATTGCTATCCATATCAGCAAATCAGGTGTGATCTCTTCTGACTTTGCACCTACTTCCCTAGTTCCTACTACTTGTAATTCTTGTATTATTGTTGCAAGTAATCTGATATATAATTTAGTTGTATGAAGAACCTAAATGGGTAAAACAAATCAAAAATGGAATTATTTGAATATAACGTGCTTAGTACATAGGATAAGTTGGGATTTTAATTCGGATTTCGCACTAAATAATGAGGAAGTACTAAGGAGGTACTGATCCAGAAAAATCCCTTTCTTTAAAGGGTTAGTTGGCCTTTATAGCGTAGGGTGAGGGACAGCACATATCGAATTCCTACAATAAATGTACGTGGCGCTTACATATAGCTCAATCAAGTCAGTTGTGTCAAGTGTCTATATTGAGTTAAACTTAAGTTGATGAGACATCTGAAAAAAACTTCACAAGTCATTTGTCTGTTTAGGTGGGTAGTCAACTTCTCGATTTAACAGGTCGAGAGCGCATTCCTGAGGTCGGCGTACATACTCCGTATATACCCATTAGTAAGTATTTACATATTTTAGTAAGGTTGAAATATATAGAGTTGGAATTGCAATCGTTTAACCACAGAGCTTTGGAGTTTGGATTATAAAGAGTATCGAGTTGGAGAGTGAGTTGAATGTGACTGATTAAAAAGCATATTGACCCTCACTTCCTTAAGGTTTGCACGAATTGGATAGCAACGCATGTTAATCACTTGGATCGGAGTTCCATATTTGTATTTAATAAAAAGAGATGCATGGTGGTTTTGAGCATCAAGCCACACTTGTCATTCTTGAAGCACTTGAATCCCTTTTCAAGATGTGCAAGATCATGAACATGGGACCAAGTGAATGCCCTAGACCATTAATTAATGTTCTAAAGATTGGAGCAGCTTATCCTAAACCATATCCCATTTGATCATTTCTCTTCCATCTTATCCATTCCCCATTATGTCAATGTCAAAAGGGATTAAATGCTATCTTATGGATAAACACCAAACATTTCAAATATCTTCCCAGCCAACAAGTTCATGGAATTCAATATATAATACTACAATCAAACAAATGGAATTCAATATATAATACTACAATCAAACAAATTTATATAAACATAAGATATAATATGAGAAAACGAAATTATCAAAAAAAAAAAAAAAAAAGATCTTCCCAACATCACTTGAATGAAACAAAATTCATAGCACAAAGGACAAGAACTACTTGTGTCGTGTGAGTAATGTGCAAGATTTTTTCTAGTATAATATATATTATATATTATGAGCCTTAGTTATACGGTGCATCAATGGACTAGGTCTTGGCTGGATGGGATATTTAGAGTTAGTCTGTATTTCACCATTATGCCTATATTGATGGGATACAAGTATACAATCCACCTAAAATTGTGATACTTATACTGCTTAAAATAATACCAATACATGCACCATTTAGCCAAAATAAAACAAAACCAATGTATCAGATTTACACAAATTTTACAAGGCAAAGTTGTGTAGTAGCTAGTAACAAATGTTGTCTTGAATACATTCCACAATAATACAACCCCCTGTATTTATATATCCAGGCATTCCCAAATTTCTGTTCCCTTATATTTAGAACAATCCAAAGACCAAAACCCCTCTTAAAAGAAAAGCAAAAAAAAATGCAACAAATATTTATAGCATATCCCAGACCATAAAATTAAATTTAATAACAGGAAAGGAAGAAAGAAAAAATTCTATGAACAAAGAAAGAACCCTTCCTTTCAGATGGAACTTGAAGCACCAGGAATCAATCAATCAAGCACAGGTGGTGATAGAGTGTTTCAATCAGAGGGCTTTGGTCTTGGACCTGTAGAGGAGCTTCTTCCTTTTCGAAGTCTGGTTGTCGAACGTTAGCACGACCTTCCCAGCGCTCTCCGCCTTGTAGGTGTTGCCAATGATGGTCTCGTCGGCTGATCCAATCTTCCTCGATTTCTCTACTATGATGGTGTAGGCGCCTTCATCGGCTGGCACAAACTCCGCTCCATAGGAGATATCCCAGCCGACGACTCTTGCCTCCCAAACCAAAGTGCAGTTCTGCAAGTTCAACGACTCGTGTTAAACATCATATGCAACAACAAACTCCTAACTCGAACAAAAAACCGAGCTAATAAGCTGCAAAGATATGCACCGAGCTTTTTTATTACCTCAGTCACAGGCAATTCAATAGTATGCTTGCAGGTCGGCTTGATAGTGTCCTCTATTGCAGGGTCAGCAGTAGTGAACTCATAATCGCCTTCTCGGCTAAGGCCACCATATTGAACTGGCACTTGCTCGGGCGCAATGTACCTAAGTTTCCACGTTTTTTCAACAGAAAATTGTTAGGAAATCACACAAGAACTGCTTCAAACACATAATAAACAGATAACCGAAAGAGCATATATACTAACTTGAAGAGGGTCTCGGCAGACTTGGAAGGGCCTGCAAACACAAACTTGCTCTTCGTCCTCGTGGTGAACAGCGCATTGATCATCCTATAGTAGGATGGGTACCACCAAGGAACATTGACGAACACCTTCATAGCAAAACAATACACACAATTCAAATTCATACCAATCCATCATAGTAAAGCACTAAAGCATCAACAAAATTCACAGACATAACAATCATATACAAGTTCATTTAATAATAAAGATTGAATCTTTAGATGGTGACTCATATATATCATCAAACCGTAAAGCCTCAACACAATTTGAATGCACAACAATCATCAATAAGTGCTAAATAATGATAAAGATTGAAACTTTAGCAGATCAAACCACATATCCTTGAAATAATAGTTTAAAGAGTGGGAAACCCAACCAAATAACTTAAATATATAAAAAAAAAAAAGTTCAAAGATTCAAATTTTATGTAAGAAATTACCTGTTTGGCAACAAATTCTGGGTAATTGTCTTGGAGTAATTGGAGAACCCTGTTGGTGGCCTGGCGGAGCTCTTTCTTGAAGAAGAAAAGGCCAGGAGAGTTCTTGAGATCAATGACCTGAACAAAAGTGCAAATCCCATCAGGGCTGAAGTCGAGGTTTCGGATTGATTTCTCCATGAATTGGATCCTCCATCGCAGGAATTTGTTGAGCTTTTCCTTGTCGGAAAAGGTGCTTTGGTACAATTCTTTGTCCTGAAACTCTCCGAACGAATTGTAGCAGATTGGGTGGCCTTCTTTGTCCACTCCGTGCATGTAGACAACCTTGTCTAGGCCTTGACCCAGCTCGGATTCTTCTAGAAGCTCCTCGATTTTGAACTCTTTCCGCCATGAAACCACGCTTTTGAGCATCGCGAAGGCTTCCTTGACCTTGAAATCACGTGCTCGGAGGAATTTGAGGAGAATCACGTCGCTCCGTTCGTCGGCGAGGAGGGGAATTCCCCAGATGGAAACCTCTTCCGGGACTGGTGGCGGGACTTCTTCGCCGGCGCCGCCGTCTGCGGCGGCGGGATCTTCCGCCGGTGGGGCGGCGGCGGCTACTTCTACGATGGTTTCCTTGATTTCCTCCGCCGGTGGGGCGGCCTTTTCGTCGACGACGACCACCGCCGGTTCCGCCGGCGTCTCCTCCGTGGGCGGCGGCGGCGGTGGAGCAGGAGCAGCTTTCTCCTCCTCCTTGGGTGCTGCTTCTGGCTCCGGCTCGGCGGCGCGTGGCTCCTCCGGGGCGGAGGCGCGTGGTTCCTCCGAAACGGCGGCGGGTGACTCCTCCGCCGCCGGAGCCTC
>CM008341.1:40957388-40968650 GCA_002525835.2 Ipomoea batatas | reverse complement strand
TAAAATAAAATAAAAAATAAACGGGCTGATGGGTTTGTCCATTTAGCCCGCCAACCCGTAACTAATGGGTTGGGTTGGGAAAATTCCAACTCGTTTAAAAACGGGTCAGTCCGTCCCAGCCCGCTTTTACCAACCCGTATGGGCCAGGTTGGCCCATATTAAATATATGACAAAAATAGAATTAACTCTTATTCATCATAAATCATAAACAAGAGATTTAAAAATAATTTATGATTTTCTTGGTTTGAGACGGTCAATTATGGACAACTTAAATTGATTTATCTTCTTGTGACCCATCCTTTTGTCGACTAGGGTCACAAGAAGAAATTTATCCAATGCACATCATCATATAGTGATTACAGATTTCTCTTATTACTAAAAAAAAATAATACATCTTGATGCGACTCTTACACAATCAATATACACATGTAAAATGAGATAGCGAATATATGAATAATTTATGTGTTGATATTAAATATTTTGTTCACACTTCATGCAATGGTATTCCAAAAAATTACCATTTTGATGTGTGCTAGGGCTTTATGGTACTAGGAGTACAAGTGTAGTACTAAGATTTACTTCACCTATTACACAGAAAAGAAGTGAGTTTACACACAAAGTGCACATCTTTTCGAATAATGGCTACCACATCCAAAAAATATATATTCTTGACTTCTTTAAGCCTTCTGTGCATAACAGAGACTAACTATATGTATATTTAATCAATCAATCCAGCTCAGCTCAGCTGCTCAGTCATATGCAATTCAAATTCATGTTGACCATAACTTATTACACTGCCATAACTGGTGACAGCACATTGCCTCAACATGAGGTTTGCCATATTTGCATTTATAATCTTGTCCATCTATGTCGTCAAACAAAAACAATAATACATTTATTAGTATTTACCTAGAATGTAACGCCTTTCCTTCTGCTCCAACACTTGTTCTGCTGTCTCATTCTTTTCTGTCCTTATGTGATAGGTGTTTTTACATATTGGTGTTGGAGTGTTATGATAATTAATACAATTAACTTATAATGTTTGGGATATTATTAGATGGACTGACTTATCAAAAATAAGACAAGCCCATAGACAAAGGCATAGACATCACTAACTGTACTTATGTGCGTACAAGGGATTTGTTCATTTTAAGCATAATCGTATACATACTACGCTGCCCCGGCTCCCGAGGTTTAGAGATTGGTCTTTTCTTCTAAATACTGTCTGAACCGGTGAGCTAAGCCGGGTAAAGAAATATTTTTCTACAAATACAATCTTAAAAAATAAAAAGTGAAGTAAAAGAGGAATAGAAGATCCTCTGATACAGCCAAGAGGAACTTTAATTTTAATTTGCAGAAAACTACAGATTAACACTTTATATATAATTAAGAAAACTGTCAAACTGATGAGGAGACAGTTGACCTGGGATATGATCTTGGCACTAATTAAAGACCTAGTAACCTCATGCAGGCTTTAAGGATCTTGCCTTTCTTCTTAACTGTTCTCTTGTGGAAAACATTAGGATTCATGTTCTCACCACCACCACCACCACCATTGATGATGTCATGCTGGTCATGAATCCTGCAATAGCCTCCAGACACAGAGAAGGACCTCTTCATGGCTAATGTCACCTTTGCTAGTCCCTTTTTTTGCTTCTCAGCCTTGGTAGTGCTTTCCCGGGGCGCCGCACCCGAGGAAACCGACCTGCTTCTGCTCAAGATCACCCCAAAAATCTCTCCAGCACCATCTTCTTGATCACACTCATGGACTGAGCCATGGGTTTTGGCTACTGCAGTTTCATTATTTGAGAGATCTGGAAGATGCAAGGATTTTGACCTGGAAAAATAATGGGTGTTATTTTGCTGAACTCTTGGGAATTCATCCATTTTTCTTTGGGGAAATCTGTATGGGGATGTATGGTGTGGTTGCAGACTGCAGGGGGTGTTTATAAGCTGGAGAGGAGGGCACAGAAAAGTCAAGTCTGTCATTGGGACAGTTGGGAAATTTATGCAGCTTTAGTCAATGATTGAAGACTCAAGAGCATGTGTGATGGTGATGTCTTCCAATGAAAAGTGACCATTTTTTTTTGGGTGGAGTCTGGTAAAGGACAAGTCTAGTTACTCTGGGGATTATTGGGCGGGAGGTTAATAGAAAGAAAAAGAGTTAAGTTCAGCATGAGTGTCTCCAGTCTTGAAAATATGTGGTGGTATAATGAAAAAAGTTACACATTCGCCACGAGTTATAACTTTTGGAGTAGTGGCAAACATTTGATCCTAACAAGTGGTATTAGAGTCAGGTCACAGATTAAAAAAGAGTGTTGAAAATGTATGGCATAAATAAAGTTACGCCTTCGTTACCAACTATAGCCTTTGGCACAGTGGTAAACGTTTGATCCTAACTCGTCTTGTAACCCTAACTAGCAAAGGACTAAACTAATCTAGATTGTCCATAGCTTACTAGTTTAAACCAAGAAGGTCAATAGAGCACTTCCATTAAGAATCAAATTTAGAATTAATCTTGTGATTATTAAGTTAACACCCTGAATATCTTGATTGGAGCTAACCCATTTTAAAGTCATGAATACTGTTAGGCACATGAGCATATGTCCTTTTTAATTTTTTCCTCAGTTAGTTGGAATGACAATAACAGGGTTTGGTCGTGCAACCTACTGCATAAGTCTACAAAATTAAAGATGTAATTTAACCTCTGCCACAAATTTCAATGTCCCTTTGACTATGCAAGGTGTGAATTGAAGCAATATGTCACACATGAAAATCAAGAGTAATGAAATAGTTGGCATTTCTAGTCCATCAAATCTTGTGATAAAGGTGGAATCTTGCACCCTAAGCATTCCATACCACCTCACAGTTTATGAAGAGATAAATTATGGTGACTCAACTAACACACAGACTAGACTTTTGTTTACTGTCGACAAAGAATTCGAATTCCCTCATTCATCAAATCTTTCGAGCAAGAGCGAGGTCTTGAGAATAGTGGTACGATCTATTTTATATATAACGTAAGCGTCATATATTGTTTCCAAAAGGTTGAGTCCCCAACCCTAAGGGCCCCACGCGCTGACCTGATAGAGCATCTGGGAGGATGCAGATCATGGTAACGCAACTGAACACAAAAGATATACATTTGCTTACTACGCACAGAGAACTCCATTCACTTTGAAATGTTACTTGCTCTTAGAGAACTTTATTCACTTTAAAATGTTACTTTCACACTGTCGACCTGTCGTTGGTGCGACTCGACAATAAGGGTCATATAAGAATAGAGAAAGGTTGATTGATAAGGGTATTCTTAATGTGTTGTGCAATGGGTTAGAAATGTGGATTGGTTAGTAGGGGAAAGTGGCAGACCTGTCAAGCATGTGGAGGCTTAGGCGTGATGAATGGATAATGGATCATATGATAACATGGGCGGTTCCTTTTTGAATCTATCATAGATTTTATGTAAAGTTCAACACTGATATATGATTCCATGAGAGAGGCTAATTAGGATTACAAAGTGCTTTATAGCTTGAATTTTGGATACCTCGTAACTTTACCATGTGAGTTTCAGTGCGGCTAAAAGGCATACAATTCTTCTTCTTTTTTCCTAATTAAATTTATTCGGAGCAAACATTTTCTATATTTTTCTTGGTGACAGAAAACTCCCCGTTTACCCTTAAATTTATTCTGAGCAAACATTTTCTATATTCCACTTGTGTGAGTAGTTAATTTAGTTCTTGGGTGGTAGTTAGTGAGTAAGGAAACATGATCGAGGTTTGACAGTATGAGAGTTCCATCTAATCTGGTTAGTTCTTTGTGAGCACTAAGAACTTGTTCTCTCTTTCACTATCATGTCGGACTAGGATGTAGGAATCATAAGAACGAGGAAAATTCACCTTTTTTGCTAGAAAGCCTCTGCTTATTTCACCGCATAACTTTTCACCCATGGTGTGGACAAAAACAAAAAATATACGGAGTAATATTTTTTGTGTTTTAGAAACATAATTGACTTGGCATATACCAAGTCAGGAGCGATATTTTTTTTAGTATATTCTAACCTATTCTTAGTATATGTTCAATAATTATGTCATCCCCAATTAAGATTCCTTATAAAATGAAACAACGATTCAATCAAACCACAAGGTACTTGGTGTCAAGAACGATGTTTTATTCGGGAAATGAGCTTATAAGCATATTGTATATCATAGTACAAATTTTAACATAGGATAAGACCTACAACCTGAATCATTATTTATGAGAAATACATTCTTCACCATCTTGGTCAAGCTCTTTAATGGAGTCATTGATACCTGCAGGTTTCAACCTAATTTAGAATTGATTGTGAGTCTCTGGTTTTTGCATGTAACACCGCGCCACGAGCAAGTTCTCCAGCAAGACTGCAGAATCTTGAAAACGAAAACGCAACGCCTTTATAAACCAATGTGACGAGAGAGTAGGGGCACGAATGGTGGGTTCCATCAATTCACGATTTCTATCCCGGTGAAAGACGTCCCTGCATGAAGCTGAAGCGCAACATCTCCGACAACCTGTGATGTTATGTAGTTTCGAGTATCAGAAAGCAGAGATTGCGGTTCTGCAAATGTTCAACTACCAAAACTCACGCACCGCCTATCTAGCAAACGACATGAATCCCGGGTTTTCTTTAGATTAACATATGGAATAATGGAACGATATGCCTAACATTCCACAATGCAGGTGGGAAAATGGAAAGAGAACTCGATCATATGCATCACGAGACATACCTTGGCCATGTACCTATACGAGTGTTCTGTGACACCCGCAACGTGAGGGGTGATTATGACATTTCGAAAGTTCAGAATGGCGTTGTCGGGATCAAATGGTTCGGTCCAAGCGACATCAATTCCTAAACCTCCCAAGTGCCCACATTTCAGATGATTAAAAACAGCATCATAGTCCAATAGACCACCTCGAGCTATATTAATTAGAATAGCACCCTGAAAAAGGTTTTAAAACGGACCACTATTATAGATATGCATCTCGTATCAATGGTGCTTATGGGAACAAGGGAAAAAACAGATAAAACATATTTTTTCTTTCAAACAAAGGAAGTTCTTCAATAGGTTACAAACCTTTCTCATTGAAGATAAGAAATCATTGTTCACTATCCCGGCCTGTAAGGACAATATCGTAGCAATCAATTTGACACGACCATAAAGTTTTCTTGGAAATAAAATGACTAAAAAAAGAACAAAATGAAATCTCACCGTTTCACTATTCATGGCCAAGCAACAAACAACAATGTCAGCTTTGCTCGCAAATTTCAAGATATCATCATGGCTACCCTTTTCGTCCACCAGGTCACAGCCACCATTATTCTCCATGTGCGGTGCTAAACAATAGTAGTGTACATAAGAAGTCATAGAAGATCACCATGGCAACACGTATCCGAAACTAATAACACTTTCATACCATCAGTTTCACTAGAGTTATGCAAATGCGATGGCCAACTCCGCTTTGTAGCAAGTATTCTCACATCAAATGGTCGCAAACGTTTTGCCAGATGAATCCCGATATTGCCATATCCCAATATGAAGACCTACAAAGATCGAGGAGAGGTTATGGAAGGAAATCTCGAGAAATTCAGCAGCATGTTCATTGTAAAAGAGTTCAGAAATAGTGCACTCTATGTCAAGCTCACCGTTTTCCCTAGCAGGGTGTCGCCAATTGGTTCTCCAAGCTTTCTCTGCTTTATAGCAATATCCATTTCATGCTGCGAGAAAAGTTAAATGCCCTGAGTTTTTTTGCATCATGATTCATGGCAACCACGCCAATTTCTACACACTATATCAGTATTAATTTTGCACGAATGAAAATTATGCACCAACTTGTTTACGCAAAAGACCCAATATCAGATATATGGCCATTTCAGCACATGAAGTTGCATTTCCAGTCGCACCACTCGGGATTCTAGCAACCTTAATGCCATGGGTTGTAGCAGCAGAGATGTCAACACCTTTAGCAAAAGGGCGACAAGTGGACCAATCAGCATGAGAGATCAGCGTACAAATACAATACACAATTGGATAAAGTTAACACACCTAAAGATAAAATTAGTGAATGTTTACAAATACAAAGAGCATCAATTACTAACAAAAACAATAACTAACCTTCCAGCCCAACTCCAAATTGCATTATAAGTTTCATCCTCTTTGCACTAGAAATAAGATCAGAGTTTAGCCGCAAGTTTTTAACTACACATATATCATAGTCTTTGATCACAGCAGGAACATTGTCAAACGGAATATCATCAACCTACAACGAACCACAATGTTAAATTTTTTGTAACATGTTGAACAATGAATAAAATCCTGCCAGGCTAGAATAAATCCTTATTACATCACTTGAAAGTAAATGCAGCTTTTCATGTATTACTGATTGTACAATTGTCACATGTTAAAACTTACTCCATTTTACATTGAATATTTCCAAAATCCAAAAGAAATGAAACAAAGTTTAAGTACCTGTATAAATGGATAGTCTTTCACATATTCTCTTGTATAATTCTGAGCGGCAGGAAAATTAGGACCACAAAAGAGAACACGGGTAATGTGACTACTGCCATTTTCACCCATCTTTAGAATCTTCCCCAATATGCCTGCACCTACAAAAATCTTATACACAATATGTTAAAAGATGAAATATCCACTTGCACGTATAAGAATCAGAATAAAAAGAGTTAGTTTTTGTGGTCATGCATATGTGCATCACATGTTCAAGTGGTTCTTCGGGCTGGCATGTCTTCAACAAACCCTTTAGTTAAGTTCAAAGCTTAAAAAGAAAAAAGCCTCATATTTGCAAACTTAAAATAAGACTGAGAGGAAGTGAAAAAATCAAAATGAAATGGGACATCGAATAACTATGGTGCCTTGGATATCTCACTTACAATCACACTAAATGGTCAATGACTGAATTAATTTCTTTACCTAAAAACTGCCAGACCCTTTAAGCAAATGTCTTATTATCTCAAAAGCACATTTGTTTGGCAAAGCCCACTTCATCACTGTAAACCCTTTTAAGGTAAAAGATATTGTTTTTACCTCATCCAACAGGTAGCATTAGGATCTTTATATTAAGTTTTTCACCATCATATTAGTCAAGAGTAAAAAAATACATTTAAAAAAAGAATCTTTTTTGACCCTAATGGCCTAATGTTAACATCCTAACCAAAACATTAATCCATTGGTCTTGGATAATTTTAATGTGAGTAAAACTCCCACTTAGACACTTAGTTTCAGTTGAATAAATCTTCCATCCCTTATACAATTTAGAACAGAACTAGTATGTAGTGTGCTATAATCCTATGCTTTCTTTCACCATCACTTAGTAACTTGAAAAGGATAATTTCTCTTTTTACTGTTGGGCCTAAGCAATGTCATTTGGGCAGATAAGCTCCACTACAGGCCAAGCAATCACTAAGCCTATAATTCTTCATTTCCCTCAATTATTTCCCATTTTCCAATGCTGTTCTTGCATGAACTTAAACCAGATGGTTTCACAACAAAGAGACAACCATAACACTCATGAAAATTATCAAAAATCCCATAAAAATTCAATCTTGGCCGATAAAATCGAGAATATAGGAAATTGCAAGCTTGACCCACAGATACTACTTAAAATGTGAGCAAAATCTAAAGAAAACAAAAAGATTAGAGCGATTGAAATGGGAATTTTGACCTGCTGAAGAACAGTCGCGCTGCTGCTGCTGATGATGATGGCTAAAATTGTCTTCAACAACCCGCCAACTACCTCCGCTGGTAACTGAATTACTGGAGAAGAGTGAAGTTCTTTTCCGTAACGACGATTTTACGGCCGTTAAAAGAGAATCTGAGGCAGTGCTCCGGTACATGGCGGTTCAGTTGTATGGATTCTCTCCTCCCGGTGATACTGTGACAGAAACCTTAATGGGCCTTAAATCGCGGTTATGATATGATATGATATGATATGGGCCAATATGGTTATATGTATTAATCATTAAATGTGAATAAAGAGATGTCAAAACCGGCCAACCCTATTATGTCGTGGACCCAGGTCCACCTTGCAAGGTGGATCTGGGTCTACATTCACATACATTATACTCTACATTCACACTTTGTAAACTCTATATTCACACATTACATGATTAGATGATACTCTACATTCACACTTTGTAAACTCCACATTCACACATTACAAGATTATATGCTTAGTAACTATATTACCACTGTTATGCATTCACACATTCAAAACTCTATATTCACAGGTCCTATACTCCATATTCACAACTTGAAAACTTCGCATTCACACATTACAGGGCTACAAGTTGCTAGAACTTCTTAACTCTATTACAGATTCACACATGCATAACTCTACATTCACGATTTCTAGACTCTATATTCACAATTTGAAACCTTCACATTCACACATTTCTGGGCAACTCTACATTCACACAATCATAATTGTACATTCACGATTCGTATACTCTACATTCACACTTTAAAACCTCTACATTCACACATTTTTAGACAACTCTATATTCAACAATATGTTTACTAATTTTTTTTTTTTTTTTAAAAAAAAAAAAAAAAAGAAAGAAAGAGACAAAAACGACGTAGTTTTGGACCCAGGTCCACCTTGCAAGGTGGACCTGGGTCCACAGCATAATTTGCCGCAAACACAAATGAATTAAAAATTGAACTAAGAACCATCGATAGAACGCTAAAAGACTTAACGCAAATATTTTAGCATAAATTCGCCTTAAGCCTTTAAAATTTCAAATATGTTTTGCACCCTCAGAGTGGGAATTAATATAAGAGGACTCGGTACACAACAGTATGGATGAAAATAGGTCAAGCCCTTCTATAGGGGTCTATGGCCTGGCCTGGCCTGGTTTGAATCTAGCATATTTAGTAAAAAGATCATACTTACTTACTTAGGTCTATTTTAAAATTTATTTAGTATTTTAAAATTTATTTAGCTAAATTGATCCAGACCTATATGTACCAGGTCTGATCTTCAAGTCTACAGGGCTAGTTTTTTAGGCTGATTGTCCAGTCGCTAGTATCACCCCTAACATATATAATTATATAACAATAAAATATAATTGATGGGTATGAGACATTTTTGGACCGTCTACCCACGATCGCTTCGAGAGGCACAAAAGCTGGTCTAGAGGCTGGTCCAAGGGGAATTGTCATTTGTGATAATCAAACCCGAGTTATTCTGAAATTCTTCTCTACAAAGAGAGCTCATTTTCCACTTGAGCTACCCCATTGGGTTGAAGGGAAGAAGTATGCTTGAAGGGAAAGGACTCGGGTTGAAGGGAAAGGAGTTGGCTTGAAGGGAAAGGGATGGGGGTAAGCATATTACAATAATTGGTAAGAAACACTATGCTTATCTTAGTTATCTAATATATACATATGTGTGTGTGTGGAGGGAGTAAGCATATTACAATTTACAATAATACAATATATCTAAGCCATTATCCGGAAGTTGGTCGACGATAACTCCGGCAGCTCCAAACCACCGCCCAAATACTGAACCACCCGCCGCATGCTCGGCCGTGCCCTCGACTCGGAGTGAGTACACAACAACCCAAGCTTCAACACCATCTCCACCTCCGATTTCTCATACCCATTCCCCAAATTCGGATCCATTGCCTGCAAAATATCGCCATTAATCCACCTGGAAAACACCCAATCCACCAATATGAAATCCTCGTCCGCCATGTTCCTCGCCTCCAACGCCATTTTCCCGCACGCCATTTCCAACACCAACGCCCCGAACGCGTACACCTCGCTGCTCTTCGTCGCCTTGCTGCTCCTCGCCAGCTCCGGCGCCAGGTACCCCAGCGTTCCCACCACGCGCCTCCGCTTGCCGTCGTACAATCTCGCCAGGCTGAACCCTCCGATCTTGCCGTTGAATTCGCCGTCCAGGAAGATGTTGCCGGCGTTTATTTCTCTGGGAATATTCGTGGCTTGATCCCATTCTTCGTGTAGATACAACAGCGCCGCCGCTATCCCTTTGATCACCGCGAATCTTTGGGCCCAATTCAGAGTGTTGTTTGGTCTCTGGTACAAGAACGCGTCCAGGCTTCCGTTTGGCATGTACTCGTACACCAGAAACAGCTCCGATTTTTGCCAGCAGTAGCCCAGAAACGGGACTAAATTCCGGTGGCGCAACCGCCCGGCGGTGACCGCTGCCGACACAAATTCTTGTACCCCTTCTCTTGATTCATAGTACACCCTCTTGATTGCCACCTGCAAATTAAAGAAACAAACAGGATAATAAATCATTCAAACATGTTTTGCTTAGGTTTTCCACGACGACGAATAGCAGATTGTGTTAGCTGATTTTAACTGTTTTGATTGTGTTATTCATGGCCAATAGATAAGGTCTTGTTGTTAAAATTAAATGCTTTTAACTGTTGTGTTCTATAATTAGGCACAGACTTTTTTGCGCTCTGATTTAACTGTTGTGTTCTATAATAAGGCACAGACTTTTTTGCACCCTAATTTCTTCTTGTTTCCTAAAAGTTGCTAGCCACCGCTAACGTTGCTTACATATTTGTATATGATCAACAGGAATAGCAAATTGTACGTGTAAGCTGTTTTAACTGTTTTGAACAGGAAATATATATTTTGCTCAACTTATTGTATTGGTTTTTCAAGAAAATGTAAACTATTAAACAAATATTGATTGTGTTATCTATTATGGATAACATATTGTGTCAGTTGTTTTTAATTCATTGAACTCTCATAGGTTTTTAAAGAAAATGTTACCTGGAGTTGAGTTTCAGGCAATACACCTCTATAGACAATTCCAAGACCTCCAATCCCCAAGATTTCCCTTTCTCTGAAACCCTTGGTGGCCAAGTACAAATCCTTGTACTTGAACCTATGAGAGCCATAAACATGTTCCCAATCTTCAAGAACATCCTCAAACTTCCTCTTTCTTTGTACAACCTTAACCACAGCCAAACCTAGTATCACTACTAAAACCACGCAGATTATTGGCAAACCAGAAGTCAAGAAAGCCGGCTTCTTTTTCCTCCCTAACCGCGGAACCTTAGGAAGCTGAGAAACATCGAGCTCCGGCGCTCTTCCGGTGGAGGAAAAGCTCCAACCCAGAACGTAAAAGTTTGAGGTCAGCTCCGGCCCCGTGGCGGCCGAGAAGCCAACGAACATTTCTCCGTTGTCGAAAACCGACGAAACATTATCGTACGGCAAAGTCAGGAGAGGAGTA
>CM008341.1:40925452-40942677 GCA_002525835.2 Ipomoea batatas | reverse complement strand
CACTGGGTGCTGAACTTGACCCTTTACCGGCCTCTGCCCAACCGTAACGGTCCATTCTCACTTGGATCCTGAAAGTCTCAACTCGTATTAATTTCCAGCATGAAAGGGTTACATTTAGAAACAATATTCTGATGATCGCTGCTTTACTATTGTTCTGTTTGATGTCGAACTCATACAGGGAGTCATAGGCTTATGTTGCTAGACAAGTAAATCTTTTGCTGTTTCAGATTTCTGGTGTAAATATTCTTATTGATTAACTATTGACAGGTAGTTTTCTTCAGAAGCGGATAGATATAGCAAAAGGGCAGAGTTTTGCACCACCAAAATGATGGAAAAGAGCCTCATAAGCAAGATAATTACTTCCCTTTAAAAAAAATAATTTAATAATTTTTGGGTCTGCTTCTACAATTTTTGTATTTTTACAGCTACTATGGGTGAGAAGTTTGGGAGTTAAACTTGAAACCATGTAATTACTAAGACAATATATATCTAGACCAACTCGAGTAGAATATAATTGCCATTGATTATTGGCATAATGCATCATTGGTATGCAACCAATGATAGACCCTAACTCCACCACA
Source organism: Ipomoea batatas (assembly GCA_002525835.2). NCBI lineage: Eukaryota > Viridiplantae > Streptophyta > Magnoliopsida > Solanales > Convolvulaceae > Ipomoea > Ipomoea batatas. The sequence continues at coordinate 40,942,096 of CM008341.1, read as the reverse complement.
AAAACTAACTCATGAGTGAAAGTTTGGTCCCAACTCAAATACCATTTCACAATCTCTTGTAGGGCCGACGTGAGATCATATTATCCAACCTTGTAAGAATATAAGGTTTCCTTGAAGATGAGGGCATCCCCTATCATTGTGACATATGCCCTTGTTTATTGGGAATGCAGTAGCAAAGTTAACTACCACAAGTAAAAGAAATGGTGTTCTAGATGAAAATAGATTAGGTATTTAAGTAATACCATGTCAAAAGATTAGAAAATTTTAAAAACATATCTAGAGAAGATTTATGAGAATATATCATGAGATTCTTGTTAAATTGTAATACCAACTCATAGACTAAAAATTTTGGGTAGGCCGGGTTTAACGAAGGAAGTCAATATTTATTTAAAATCTTGTCAATCAATATTTATTAAGAAACTTGCTATTAAATTATCCAACAACCACAAGAAAAGATACTAAAAATTGTTTTTGTCAGAAAGGCAAAATCCTAATGGGTACCGACCTCATGTAGAAACTAAATAGGCTTTTACTATCCTGCAAATAAAAAAATAAGGTAAACAAACTTACAGAATTTGTGCAGTTTTTTCTATTTAGACAAAAAGGAACATTGAATTTTCTCATAACCAAGACTTTTGGATTTCCTACTTTGAGAGGTTCTCTTAGAGATCTATATTTTCTAGATTTCTATAACGTTCTTTGTATAAATAGATAATTTTTCTACCAAATCTATCACCTAGCAAAAATTAAAAAGTTTTCAAATTTTTTTTTTGTTTTTTTTTTTTGGTAGTCACATAATAACTTAAAGTCAATAATGTGCATTCAACCTAACATATGCCTAGCTTAGCTTCCTTGAAGATGAGGGCATTTCCCAACATAATGACATTTGCCCTACGTTTCCTAGAAATGAAGTAAGAGTTTCATCAATGGTTATTACATTAAGTTGGGGTTTTGTCAAGCTAATAATGAAATACCTAGATCAATTATTTAATTAAGTGTTGTCATGTCAAAAATTACCTAATTAAAGAAAATTTTGAAAACACATCAATAGCCGGCGTTTTCATTACATTTATGACAATATATATATATATCTATAAATTCTTGTCAAATTGTTATATCAAGTTGGCTCCTAAAGGGTAGTTAAGAAGCATGATTCTCGTACTAATTTGATTCTTATCAACATTCATTTTGTCGAGTTCATTACACATAATTTTTTTTAATGTAATAATTTACATGTCCTTTCTTTGTAATCAACACTAATAATAGTTGAAAAAAAAAACACTAATAATTGTTGCTAGGAAAGTGCTAAAATTGCACACTGTACAATGATACATTTTTTTCAAATTTGCATCCCTCACCGGACCACCGCTACCGGCCACCGGAGAGAAAAGATTCGGTGATGGAAGTAGAGCCGGAAAACCCACTATTCATCATGGAAGATTTATGCGACAAAACAAAAGAATCAAATCCTTCGGCTCGAGAATACATGAGATCATGGCTACTAGAAATCCCCATGGCTGACAGTTCCGGCAACTCTCCGTCACCTTCCAAGTACTGAACCACTTGCCGGATCGTCGGCCGGCGGCCGGAATCTGGGTGAGAGCACAATAACCCAAGCTTCAGAACCAACTCCGCTTCACCTTTCGCATATTCCATGCCCAAATTCCGATCCATCGCTTCACGAAGATTCCCTTTTGCCCAACACGAAAACACCCAATCCACCAACACAAAATCCTCGGCCTCTTTCTTAGGTTGTATGGGCCGTTTTCCGGTCGCCACCTCCAGCAAAAACGCCCCGAATGCGTACACGTCGCTGCTCGTCGTCGCCTTCCCGGTTCTGGTCTGCTCCGGGGCGAGATAACCCAATGTTCCCACGATATGTGTCGTGTGTGGGTCCGTTCCATGATCGTACAACCTCGCTAATCCAAAATCTCCAATTTTTCCATTAAATTCACTGTCTAATAAAATGTTACTAGCCTTTATATCTCTATGGATCACGACTTGCTCCCACCCTTCATGTAAATATAGCAGCCCAGAAGCCACTCCTTTGACAACCGCAAACCTGCGACTCCAGCTTAGAATGTTGTCGTTTGGTCGGTTGTATAAATACCTGTTAGTATAATATTTGTATTGACATTGGCCTTGCTTATAGTTACTCTAATAGAAATAAAATGAACATATAATAAGTTATATATGGAGTGATTCTCCTATGAAATCCCTTCACATATCTTTATCTATGAGTCTGTTCGAATCAAGTATCGGATAGTAATACTTACAAGGAAAAATGTAAATCATACTAATTAAAAATAAAGTGTTTGTATGTTACATGTAAGTAATGTAATATTAATACATTTTAATTTAAAAATATTACATTTTTCTTCAAAATATTACATTTTCATTAACAAACATTTTAATCTTGATTAGTATTATATTTTTTCATATAAGTATTATATTTTTCTTCATAAATCCTTGTCCTATGACGATTTAATTTTACACCATTTTTTGCCTAATTAATGAGACAAACAAACTATATATAAAATTATTATATATAGTTCACAAAATTGATTTGATACTAAAATTTATTACTCCTTAGTTTGTCAATATCAAAAGTTGAATTTTTTCAATATATACCTGTCTAGACTTCCATTGGGCATGTACTCATACACCAAAAACAGCTCCCCTTTCCGGCGGCAGTAGCCTAGAAATCTCACCAAATTCCGGTGGCGCAACCGCCCAATACTCACCACCTCCGCCACAAATTCCCTTATCCCTTGCTTTGAATCATGCGACACTTTCTTCACAGCAACCTCAATCCCTATCGCAGGTAATACCCCTTTGTACACCGACCCAAACCCCCCTTTCCCCAACAATTCACTCTCTCTAAACCCTTTTGTCGCCATATACAAATCCTTGAACTTAAACCTGTGAGGCCCAAATTCCTGCTCCCAATCTTCTAGAACCTCTGCAAATTTCTTCCTCCTCCCAACAACATAAACTGCAACGAAACCTAGTACTGCCACTGCGACTAAACATAGTATTGGCAGACCGGTTTTGTAAAACAATGGCGTTTGTTTTCGACCCAGATGAGGAATCTTGGGGAGCTTGGAGAGATCCAGATCTGTGGCTCTTCCATTCATCCTAAAGCTCCACCCCGCAACATAGAAATCAGAGGTCAACTCTGGGCCTGTGGCGGCGGAGAATCCAACGTAGGATTCTTTAGCTAAGACTAAGGAAATGTCGAACGAGAAACTCATGAGAGGAGTACTAGGTTTTGGGACTCGGAACGGAGCTAAAGTAACGTTAATCTGGTTGGAAAAACCGTCGTAATCAATCCATGCCTGCAATGGATGCTCGCTTAGAAGAGTTAAGTTTTGAATGGCGCCTTTCTCGTCCACATATGCAACTCGCTTTTGTACCTGTTAACATATATGGGGTAATATATAAGCCATGTAGCCCGCAGCCTGAGTGGCAAGATCAAGACGCTCGTGGCCTTGAGGTCCTGAGTTCGAAACCGTCTGCCACCCGGGTTTGAGCCGGTCAGCTATGGGCAACCTAGGCTGGTTAACCTCCTTGTGGTCGTTTGCCGGCTAGGATCACAGGGCGAGGGTCTACTCACATACTCGGAACCTCGATAAACCCAATATATAAGCCATGTACAATTTAACTATAGCTTTAAAATTTTAATTGAGATAGAAACATATGTTTGAATTTGCTATTAGAACTAATCCATTGTAAAAGGTATCATAAAAGCAACCCACACTTAAGTGAGCGTGTAAGCATATAATATATAAATTACAGTTTAACTATCCGTTTAGATTTGTAATTGAAATAGAACATTTTACTATTTCCGACCAAATTTTCGAGTCCCACGGAAAGTTGATTTTTCAAATAAAAAATTCCTTTTATAGTCCAATAACTCCGGTTGGTCAGAAACTGCCAGTTTGAGCATCTCTAATAGTGGTAGGTTTTTAAGAATTTTTACATGTGATTAAAAAAGAGAAGATATAAGAAAAAAAAAAAATTTGATAAACGCACCCGACTGGATGCTCCTAGTGGGCTTCACACGCACAGGTTGATTCCTTCTATTTTCAGTGGGCCCACTAATGAAACCAAAAACAGGTTCTTTCAATAGAACCTCCAAATTTCTTTTTCCTTACTCTCTTACCTCCACACCTCCACCTAAGAAGTATTTCTTTAAAAATTGTATAAAAATCATACTAAAAACACTATAGGGGATCCTCTAAAGTTAATTTGTACCTTAGACTCCATGTCGTTGATGTCGATTCCGACAGGATCATCGGCGAGGTCGTGAAACTTGCGCGTCTCAATCGCGTCAAACTCAACGGCGAAGATCCGGTTGCTGGAATTCCCCTTGCTGCTCTCGTTCATCAGGCCCATGAACTGCCCGGCGGCGCCCACCGGCGACAGGTTTTTGGTCGGGGAGATAACAAACGCCATGCCGTGGCCGCCCTTGGTGGCGTACAGAGGAACCATGGCGAAGACGAAGGTCGTGGAAAACGAGGAGATGTTGTTGAAGCTGATGGGGTGGGTGTAGAAGACATGGCCGGTAGAAAAAGTTGTGTCGTTTGTGAGTTGCAGTAAGGAGTGGTGTGATAAATGTGCGAGGCCGTCGAAGGTTATGTCGGTGGAGTTGGAGAAGCCGTTGTAGATGAAGTGTGTGGTGTCTGAGGCGGCTGCAAAGGGGAGAGTTAGAGAGCAGAGAGAAGAGTAGAGTAGTACAAGATTTAGAAGAGGAGGAGGCATGGCTAAATATCTGCAACAGTGGAGTGGAGGAGGAAGATGGAGTTGAGGAGATGTTAAGGATGTTTTGTTGTCTTTAGGAGGATCAAACATATGTACTTTCTTTCTCAAAAAAACAAAAAAAAAAAAACAAAAAAAAACATATATACTTTCAAACGGGGCATACTTGCTCGTGTACTCTCATCCCTAAAAGGAGATTAAAAATTTAAATTCTTTTTCGGGATCGTATGTGATGGATATCCGATTAAGGTACCTGACCCGAGAAGACTAGTGACTAGAACTCGAGCAATTGACCGAACAGTATACAGATATGTAGCCCGGGTTATGCAGATCTTTGTGGCTCAGTCTGATCAGACAGTCAGGAGACGGTGCCTGACCAAGTGCGTACCAAAGGGCCGTTACCTTGCACGAAATTAGGGAATTAGAGCGAGATTTAGTTTTATTGCCGTAATTAGAATTTGTTAACTCCCATAAGCAAATATACAGCCCTAAATCACTTTCCTAAATCATATGTCGGCATTGCTAGTGATGATTGTAGGGATATTATGTCCTCATTTCTTGTTTGCTCTATTCTAATCACTAGATCTTCTAATATGATAGCTCACTCTTTAGCTTCTATGACCTATCTTCATGCTAACATGCTATAGTGGGACTCTATCTCACATGACTTTAATTATTTTAACTTTTATCCAGTAATCTACCTTTTTTTGTTGCTTTCAAAAAAAAAAAAAGAAAAAAAAAAAAGAAAGAAAGATGAATCTAGGTATTGCCTTGGCTTAATTACCACCTCAAATTTGCTTATTGTATTCTACTTTTTCTAATTGTAGTATTGATCTTTATAGAACTTAAATTATTCAGATGACACCCTGTTTACGGGGTTAATTGACCCTGAGGTCTCATGGCGGTAGAGACAGAAGATTGTGACAGTGTACCCACCTTTAGAAAACATTAACATTTTCCCATGAATGTTCCGAGGTACTGAGTCGTCGAAGGAAACATTATACTGGATCAGGTCAAGAAGTGTTAGTTAAATCTTAGTGAGTAGTGATAGTGAGACCATATGAATACATTCAAATACATTTTTGCGTGGAGAAAGGGATCGAAGAACCAATAGACCGGTCACCACCCTCTCAGATCACGGCAAATTATATGGAGAATATTATGAGTTAGAATAATGTATTTTATGAGTTAGAACGAATAATATAATTTATGTGTTAGAATAATATATTTTGTATTAAAATAATATACTTTATGTGTGCCAATGACTTTGTGGCCTAGTGGTATCCGGTTGCACCTCCATATATACATCGTGACAGAGTCAGTAGTACTCAAAAATATACTTTATGTGTCAAAATAGTGAAACTTTTGAGGATAAGATAATGTATTTTATGAGTTAATGTACTTTATGATTTAGAATAAAATACATTATGCTTTAGAATAATGTATATTATGACTTATAAAAATGTATGTTGTAACATATCGCCTGAAAAAAAAATACGTAAAATGATGTCGTTTTTAGACCGTGATCCACATAGATGTGTGAGCCATGGTCCACGCAATAACTGTTCCGGCACAAATAATCTACTTACCATGTTGATGAGCTATTATAGCAGATCAGAACATTCAAATGGAAATGGGATGGTATATTGGTATTGACCCACCATTGAAAATTTGCGTTTTCTAATTTCTTTTATCATGTAAAAATAGTCAAAGAAAAAAAAATCTATTAACAGCCATAGTCAGATTTAAAAAAAAAAATTGACAATCGGTAATTGAAAATTAAGACAATTCGTCTGGAAACCTATTTGATCAAGTTTTCTCTACAAACTCAGCTCGAGAGGCAAACCCCAATCAAATTGGTTTGACAGTTAACTTGTTAATTAACCATAATGTTTCAAGTTTAACTTGCTATAGTGTAAGTTGTTTATTGAATTTCTTAGTTTGAGTTGGTCCGTATGAACAAATTAGGTTGATTTACCTTATTGTGTACCTTTGAGCAGACAATAATGATTACTGTTTTTTCAAATCTCAAAACAATTTGGAAAGGCTATTTCCTATTGAAATTTTTGAAAGTTTCAATTATGATGGATTGAATCATCTTGTGGGGAGTAGCTGAGTAGGTTAACCTATTGAAATGTTGACATCAAATTCCTAACAAAATACAATTAGAATATTTGAAGTATTTCCAAGTTCTAAAACAAAGATACAATGCATAAACCATCCAAATAACATAAATGCAAAAATGCAAAGTACATGCATATCTACACTCTAACTCTAGATACATTGAAGGGAGACCTTGTGTGCCACATTTCGTTATTTTTTTCTCACAAAACATTAGGGATGAAATTTGCAATACCATTTATAGCTTATGGACAAAAAGTGAACACAACCTGTTAAAAAATGACAAAATTTGCAACGCCAATTATAATTTAGAGATGAGAAGTAAGCACAACCAACAAGTACGGGGCGAATCATACAATTACCCTATCACTTAGGTATGAAAAGTGTAATTTTCCCTGAGTTTTTCAATAAAATTATTCTCAAATCCAAATACATATATTTCCTATGAATTTTTTTTGGCAGACCTTAACTGTAGGAGGCACCCGTTCGCACTGGTTTCATACAAGAGAGAGTTCAAACTCTCGACCTCTCTTAATGAATAAGAATGCACGGTCACTCACACCAACCAAACTGGTTTTGTTTTTCTATGAAATTAAGTGATTGGAAAGTAACAAAACCCTCTACATGAATAAGTTAATGAGAAAGAAATATCTCAATCTGGGTAGTTCCTTGTTAATAAGGGCACTATGCAATCCTACCTTCCACCACAAACATTGTCATCATCATATCATATCATATCAAGGAAATTTCCATCCAACTCATTCAATAACTATCTCCAATTGGGTACCTCCTCAGCCAATTGGGTCATGGCTAAATTCATAAGTATGCTACATTTTTGTCACATAATATCTCTACCCTATTTGCATCCTAATGAGTTGTCACTGGACTTCTCACTCTTGCCAACCACTGATTTTTGGCCAATAAATGACAATTTTAGATGGGTAGTAATGCGTATTCGGACGAAAATTGAGATATGAAAAACACTAATTGTAATTACCAACCAACACAATTGCTGAGTATTATATGCTGAATGTTCACAATTCAAATTGTGAAGATTCAAACATGTAAATGAACACGAGTTTATTTTGCAAGGTGGATGAGCGTATAACTATGGATATAGCTAGGTTGGCTACCAACTTTGTCATGAGATTTTTAGACAACGTTGGCCAGAAAATCTCCCAAAATAAAGGCCTTTGATTGGTATTTTCACAGAAATCATGATGGTTTTGTCTAGTTTGTATGAGATTGGTTTCATGCAAGAAACAAATATAGGAGAACAGGAGTTAGACATGTTCTCCAATTTAATTTGGCAGTCATTATTCCATGAACGATGGTTCACACAATTGTGTTAATCATGAATAATAGGTACATTTTTTATATACTAAAGGTATATTGTTTATGTATTATATTATTTTGTATACTATCAAATAATATAAAAATAAGGGTCAAATATGTTATGGAATTACACATGTTATTACAATTGAGCTATCAAACTCATTAAACATGTCACTTTTGACTCAATTGCATAATTTTACGTTGTTGCAATGCAATTGCATTTTTTGATTCGATGACCCAATTGTACTTTTGTGTGTAGTTCGGTGACTTATTTGACCCTTATTCCAATAATAATGTAATATACTGTTAGTACATAAATAATGTATTTTTAGTATATTAAAAATTAAATCCAAAAAAAAATTACTTCAATTTGGAGAGTGGATTGAGGTAACCCACCATTGAACTTTTTCGGCTTTCTCTTTGTTCGAATTGTATATTTGTATCTATAATTCATAAAAATTGAGTTCCAAAGCCCAAAAATGAAAAATTTTAAATAGGCCCTAATATTATTTCTGGGCCTATGAGTTTTCGGCTGTTACTTGTTAGCTCCGAACATGGCCCAGAATTTGTATAGACTGTATCACTATCGGCCCAGGAAAAATGGGCCCAAAAACAAACAAACCCCAAATATGGGTAGAGTTCTCCTTGACCCGACCCACCTCCAATCTTCAACACTCATCTTCTCGAGTTCTTGTTGCCGATATCACAGTAGTATAGTGTCCCCCATTTCAAAAGCTCGGAAATTCCGAGGAAGGATCCGACGTTGCCCTCTCGCTGTCTGTTTCTCATCCAATTCTCATTTCAAACCCCATTATTGAACCCTAAGATTGGATTTTTTAAAAAACTTGTTTTCTTCCCAAAGTAATGGTGAGCTTAGCTATGGCTGCCTCATCTTCTTGTTGCCCGCAACTGGTGCTGGGTCTCTCTCCAAGCAACGGCAAACCCATCTTCGGTCTCCCCGTGCTGCCCAGAAAACCCACCAAAATGATCGGAATTACCAGACTCAGAACCTCCTTTTCTACAGTCTCGTACTTTCAGGACCCTAGAATCACCAAAACTATTTGTAAGTATTTTTTTTTCTTAATTCTTTTTTACTTCTCAAAGTTTTCCCTTTCAGACAATAGTGTTTTTGTTTGTGTGTATGCATATGTGTATGCTTCTTCTTTTTTTTTTTTTTTTTTGAGAGTGTTATTTTATGTGTATGCTTGAACCTTGAAACTTAGGCTGTACAAGATCCACCTTGCATTGTGGACATGGTGCAAACATTAAGATTATGGAAATAGTTAACATATTATATACCTTAAGCTATGCACCTAGTACAATTAATGTATTATATATCTGTAGTTCAGTTAATAAATTATGTCATTATGTATCTTAATGTATTATGTACTTGCATATGTACTGATTACAAGTCCTGCAATTAACATGTTATGTATATGCAGTTGGCCAGTTAGTAAAACCTTCAATTTATTTATAGGTACATAATATGAATATCATTGCAAAGTGAACTTTGGTCCTTAGGCCTGGTCTAGTTCTAGTTCATACTCCCCCCTGCGCTATTTCACAGAAGGATTTCAGAGTCTTGTAGTATAATTTTCCTGTAATATGTATCACAATGCACTCATTATGTAATACCACCTTTTGATTTGGATTGTTCATTAACAAAACTCCTGTCATCTTGTTCATAGAATTATTCTATGAACTTTATTTTATTTTATTTTGTTTCCTGTAATTCAAAATTTTAAGTTTTCTTTATTCTGCTTTTGTTATGCTTTCTTGCATAGTGATGAAACGGCTGGGAAGAGATTGTTTTGCGAGCACTAGTTCAGGTAGCCAGCAAACATCTTCAGTTGGTGTGAGTCCACAGTTTACAGCCTCGCCACCATCATCTAATCTGTAAATATGTGATACCCTTTCTTTTCATTTTTAATATGAATTAGGAGAAAACTGTTTTCGGGGCTTCATTAACAGTTCTTATGGATATAGTTGCTTTTCTGGTTCTAGAATCTTCATGAATATTGTAGTATAATTTGTTTTGATCTATTTATCCAGAATTTTCTCTTGTTGCAAATTTTTTATTTTTATCTATTCTTACAGAGGGTCACCTTTGTTTTGGATTGGAGTTGGTGTTGCTCTGTCAGCACTATTTTCATGGGTGAGAATAAGGATAGTTTCTTTGCATTCTTGATACCCCTATTTCTCTGTTTCTTCATGCTAACTCTTTGATTTTATTTTTGCGATGTTTGACAGGCTGCTCGAACATTAAAGGCAAGTGATTCTCTTATGTTTTGGTACTTTTCCTTTTCAATTTTTCTCGCGTTTTTACTTCATTCTGTGTATAATAGCACAGCCAGAAGGTTTACCGTAGTCTTGCACAACCCACACCTTAACCCTCCAACTCAACCAACGGCAACCATCAAACTTCCCTATGCACATATGCATCCTAACAATTCCCAAGGCAGGAACTGGTTTCACCACGGGAATTTAATCATATGTCGTTTCTTTTCATCTAAGTCTCCATGCATGCTTCATTTCCTTCCATTTGTTTGTGTGTTTTTGTAGAACTATGCAATGCAACAAGCTTTCAAGACAATGATGGGACAGATGAATACACAAAATAATCAATTTGGTAATGCTCCGTTTTCACCTGGATCGCCTTTCCCTTTTCCACCACCACCGCCACCAACCTCAGGTCCAGCTAGCTCATTTCCTTCACCCCCTACTGCGTCTAGTCAAGCTACCCCATCGCCTTCATCTGTATCTCAGCCAGTGACTGTGGATGTATCTGCAACAAAGGTGGATGAACCTCCTACCCCTGATGTCAAAGATGAACAAACAGTTGAGGAGAAACCCAAGAAAACTGGTATTTTATCATTCCCTTTAGAATTTTGTTAGTATCTTTACCCAATTTCATTTGTCAAGAACAACCAGAGATCTGGTATCAAATTATAAACTTTAATGCCGTTCTCTTAGAAGATGCTAATTTGCATTTTAAGGTTGTATAGCTAAATAAGATTTGCATTTGCTGCTCATTTTTGCTTTTGTTTGACTAGGTGATGATTTCACAAGCATCTTGCATCTTTCTAGCTTCAGCATGTCGAAGTTTGGATAAAATTAAATCTTTTGTTTTCTTTGGCAGCTTTCGTAGATGTGTCTCCTGAAGGGACATTCAAGAAGAGTGATTTTGAAAATTTTAAGGATATAACAGTGACTGAACCGCCCAACTTTAACAAAGTGAGTTACTTGTGTTATCATCAAACAGTATAGTGTCTTTATAATGATGTCATCATCACTAAATTATTTGGGTGTCTGGAAAGGCGGCTGAGAATGGAACTGCTTCAGCTTCAGCTTCGGGATCTGGTGCATCTCAAAGTTCATCACCTGGTAAGTACACGAATTGGATTCTATATCTTTTTCCATAACACCTTTGAAGTAATGGCGGAAGTGATAATGCTGTTGGACCATTTCTTTTATACCTGAAACCTTGTGAACATTGATGAAGCTACGTACATTAGGGAAAGAAAATTTTTATTCCACAATACAGACTGCTATCATGTCTTGCAACTATTTATGTGCATTGCCATTTGTTGTGTTGTAGCATTAGTGATGAAGCTTATGTTTCTTTGATTTTTACTAATCTGTATTGCCTTTCTGCCAATAAGACTTAATTATTCCTATATTTGACAGGAAAGTCAAATCCTCCAATGACAGTGGAAGCCTTGGAGAAAATGATGGAAGATCCAACAGTGCAGAAAATGGTTTATCCGTATGTTAGCATTTATTTTCCAATCTTCCTTTTTATTTATAATAATTATGTTGATATTTGTTTTAGGTTTCATTCATAGGTCAAATGATTTGTTTTGAAATGTTTTCTTTTATTTATTGTTTTATGTTATGTTATTTTATTTCATTATATTTTGCAGCTATCTTCCAGATGAGATGAGAAATCCAGAAACCTTTAAATGTGAGTTTGAATTTTTCAGGTGTTTTTTTGACAGCGTTTAATGTTTGGCAGATCTGCCTGTGAAGCTCTTTCTTCTGTATTTTCTTCCTTTTTTGATTTTGGTTTGAATGGAGGCATAAAAGGACAAAATCATATGTCTTGTGTCATTACAAGTATCTTGCATCTTTTAAAATTCTAAAAGCAAATTTTGGTTGCCTCATCTCAAAGTGTCCCAGGCTTTGTTCTATCTACGCCTTATAAGACACTGATCGTTTTCATTTCCTAATTCAATTTCTCTGTATTCCATTTTTCTGCAACAGGGATGCTGCAAAATCCGCACTACCGTCAACAATTACAAGACATGCTGTATGTCTTCATTCCAAATTTGATTGCTTCTACATATCACTACGGTTTAGGGCTAAAAATATTTCACAAATAATGTCTTTTAAGGGTGTCCTGTGAAATTTTAATACCAGCCACTCGCAGATATTCTAAGTTTCTAACATCGCTGAGGTTCGTATCTGATTATTTTACTTATCGTTTGCCACATTTTTGAATTGTTTATCAGGAATAACATGGGTGGAAGCCCTGAGTGGGATAACCGCATGATGGATACATTGAAGAATTTTGATCTTAGTAGTCCGGAGGTCAAGCAACAGTTTGGTAAGCTTGAACGTTTATATGTTAAGGGAGTTATTGTCTTTATTTTACTGCAATTATATATTCTTAGCAATCAACATATTTGGAACACTTCCCGTTAACTAGAAAAAAAAAAGCATTAATACACTAGTGCCTTGATTCCTAATCATCTAATCTTTGTTCACAGAGGAACAATTGTTTGTTTCGAATTCTAGGGACTTAATTATGAAGATTTTAGTATAATCTTTCGGTCTCTGTATCTGCCATCCCTAGGGTGTAATATCATAACAAATACGGAGTATATAATTATATATATAATAATCATTGATTTCTATCTATAATATTCTTTTTCATTCTTTGTGTATTTCAGATCAAATAGGGCTTACACCTGAGGAAGTCATTTCTAAGATTTTGGCAAATCCTGATATTGCTATGGCATTCCAAAATCCTAGAATTCAAGCAGCAATTATGGACGTATGAACTATTTCCATCTTTTATTACTTAACCCAAAAGTGCGGTAATTGGTACATATTTTGGACTGAAGTTGTTTGTTTTGCAGGTTTCTCAGAATCCTTACAATATAGGCAAATATCAAGCTGACAAGGAGGTAAGATCGGTTTTTTGTTTTAGAGAGTATTATTATTATTTTTTTTTTTTTGAGTGACGAGGGAAATCCCACAGCCACTACTCGAGGGTGTGCACTAGGTAAATCCCGCATTGTGACCCTAGCTGGCAAAAGACCTCAAAGAGGTAAACCAGCCTAGGTTGTTGGTAGCTGACTAGCTCAAACCAAGAAGGCCAAATTTAGATGGCAAGAGTAGCGTATGTAAAACCTCATTTTATGGACTAAATTTGTCGTTTGAGATCATTTCACTCATTTGTCCATGTCAAGCGTAGACTTACAGATGCACAAGTTAGAACACTTAGAGCTGAATAGCATAGATTGATTCCCAGAAAGGACAAAGAATAGGAACCACTGCTTCTGGGGTAAAGGCTTTGAAATCTACTAGCAATGAATAATTAGTGATAGTGGAGGAAGAGTTAGACTGGCATGTACTTGGATATGTTACCGAGATAGGTATGATAGCTCAAAGAATTGAGGTGGATTTTATGCGTTTTAGATAAGAATGGAGTAGTGGAATTCTTGAGATCAAACCGATATCCTTCTTTCTATTAGGATTAAGGTTTAGTTGAGTCTTGCATTTAGGTTTTGGTTCACAAACTAGGACATGAAACTATCGTGCAGTGGGCTCCCGATGATGTCTTTCATGCTTTAGCGGGAGATATTTGAATTCGGCTTTTTTTAAAGCATTGAAACCGATACATGTCACATGCATCACTCTTTTCTCTCAGGTTATGGATGTCTTTAACAAGATAGCGGAGCTCTTCCCCGGTGCAACACCTTGATTCCATCAATTACACCGCAATGGACAAATGCGTGCGCTCCTCCGTGATCTGAGTCGATGAAGGGAATTGTTTCGCGTAGTGGCTGTGCTATTGGGATTGTCATGATCCAAGCTAGAGATGAAATGCACAAACAGCATCATCTTACAGTAGTTAGTTTCTGCAGACTGTTTTGGTGTACAAATTCTTTAGATTTTTTGGCAAGAAAAAGTTTGAAACTCCACAGCTTTTCCCAGAAGTGAGATTCTTAAGATCTTTTCATTATGCTTTGTGTTTTTGTGTTATTTCCACATGAATATTGCATCTTGTACATGTTTAGAGCTAAATATTTCATAAGTTGTTTTATGGGTAAATTTCGGAGGAAGTCTCGTCTTTCATGACATTTCTACGTTTAGTTCTATATTATCATTCCTCAAAAAAAGTTCTATATTATCATTTTTGCCTTTAGCGTCCTTCCAGGATCTTTTTTGGTCAAGATCTCTTTTAGATAAGGATAAAATTGTCCAATTAACTTATTTTTTTTTTCTACAAAGGGCATATATACCCTCAATTTAATGGACTCATCAACTACATAAGCATTGGAATCTCGTACCCGATTTAAAACGGACCTTGGTTGAGAAATGTGTCAAAAGGACCAAAAGTATTCAAAAATTATAAGTCTGAAACTAGTAAAGGCAAAAATGATAATCTAAGACTAAACGATATATGAAATTACCACAAAAGGGCGAATAACCTCTTTTAAAAATTTACCATTGTTTTATGCACTAAAATCTAAGGATGATATTCTGCATTCAAGTTTGGTAATGGTAATGTTATCTCTCATGAAATTCTGAAGAAGTTGAATGAGAAACAGCTCTTGTTCTATGTAGCACAAAAAAAAGGCGAAAACGCAGAATACAAAACGCGAAAGAAACATACAAATATGTGCTTGTAAATATAAACCAAAATCCCTGTATGATTGATGTGTTATTGTTCCAATTTCTACATGCAAAATGCCTGTGTATATTCCCAACCCAAACTACTCTGACTAAGGGAGCATTAAGAAACAAAATCTTGACATCTCAGCAATAATGAATATTTAAGGACATTTACCATGTTGTCAAGAGGCTTCAGCATTTCTTCCATTTTTCTTGCTAACAGCTTCACAAAGCCTACAGGGTACAGTATCCAAGCTAGCTGCTCGGGTTTTTCGATAGTTTCCCATCACTCCACATCTCCTCCACGCGTGGTATTCTGCGTAGGCAGCAGGGTCATTGGCGAGCGCCTTAACATAGGAAGCAAGTTCCTCCAAAGACTTGAACTTTGTCCCGTCGATGATTGAATGTGGAGGGACGAAGTCCTGGACATTCGGGGCGCCAAAGTAAATGGGGATGGATCCGGATTCTAGGGCGTAGAATAACTTCTCGGTTACGTAACTCTCCGTCATGGTGTTCTCGATCGCAAGGACAAACTTGTAATGGGACATTGCACAGTGCAAGTGGTCCCACCATTTAGGCGCCTCGTTAGGGTCCTTGATGCAGTCGGGATAAAGGTTGAGTGCGTTATCAAGGCCGCCTACGTTGTTCAAGCACTTGCCAAACGAATGGTGTGGAAGCAATCGGAGTAGTTGTTTCGCCAGTTTATTTCTTTCGGGAAGACAACGGGATGAAGACCAATAAACGAACGTGTCCTGCAAGTTGAAAAACGCAAACATTTGTAGTGATGACCAATAAAAAGAAAGAAGATAAAGACAGGAAATCTTCGTGGTATAAACAATGCCCGTGGACTTACATTTCTCTTATATGAAGACAGATGATAATTCCGATTCTTATGAAAGATTGATCCAGCATAGGTCGATTGGACATCGTCTTTGGCATGATAGCTAATAAAGAGATCCTCATATCCCGATCTCTTCCTGCCGGCTTCAAGATCCATGTATACACGTAGTGGCTCACCTTTTCGTCTCTGACCAAAGACATTGCTATGAGGAAGGTGAGCAGAATGTAATAAGGCGCAAGCAAAAGTAAAAATAAAGGAACAAAAAGTTGAAAAACATAATTTCGCCTCGGGATAACTCGATCACTATAATTAACCTATAACCAAAACCACAGAACTCCTAAAGGCTTCCGATACTTTATCCCCATCCAAATACATATAGATTCAAGATAAGCACAGTTGCAGTATCACACTATCATGGTACCATTTCATTTATGATTCACACACTATTATCGCATAATTGCAACTTTCTTACCTAGACGCTAGAACATCAATCCCTGCCAACAAGGTAAATTGTTCATATCAAGTGAGAAGACACAGACTCGGTTGCTCAAGACAGGAACCTCAAATCAAAAGATTACTACGTGACCACAACATTCTATAAGTTCTCTTCTCACGTAAGCTAAAACTCAATCTAAGAAAGTGCTCCTTCCTTCTTATTTTTTCATTTTCTTCTCGCTTTTTTG
>CM008341.1:40880267-40894583 GCA_002525835.2 Ipomoea batatas | reverse complement strand
CTAAAAGTGTAGCAAAAAGTTTTTTAATTACACTTTTACATATCATAAGATGTAAACCTTCTTGGATGCACTTTTACTTATGAATGCCCTTTCTTCCCAAAAGGTCATAAGATGTAAACCTTCTTGGATGCACTTTTACTTATGAATGCCCTTTCTTCCCAAAAGGTTGAATCCCAAACCTCGAACACGACCAGAACTTAATCCATGCTTCTTCTTCGCAAACTTCATGCCTGTGCCCAACTGAGTTGCCCGCTACAGAAGGATATGTTTTTATCATATATATGTGTAGGTGGGTGGGGAAGGGGGGATGTGAGTGTGTCCATCTTTTGCCTTTATTTATTTATTTTGTGTGTGTGTGTGGTTGAAATATGTAGTTGTAGATACGATAAGTGACCAAACAAAACAAAGGAAAGAGAAATGAGAAATTGCAGGCATGATTAAAGAGGCATCTGGGAGCATGGAAAAGAATGTTCCCATTTGGGAAAGATAAAGACACTATGACAAGAATCCATTGAGTAATACAAAATGCCTTTTTTATTTTTCAATTGCCTTTCCTAGTCTGCAATCCAAATATCGTTTCTATATAGTCAGTCTGATTGGGGAAGAAGACTAGAGGAATATTATTGAGAAGCTGCAGAACAAAACTGTTTCCAATTTGAAACCAGGAGAGCAAAAAGGCCCTGTGCTAGCTAAGCAAATACCAGATGGGTTTTAACTTTTAAGTAATTAAGACAATGGGTTTATGAGCATGGTCTGCAAGGCAAGCCGAATAGTGAATCTCTGTTATTTCAAACACGATGGTCTATGCAGAAGCGGTCTTCTTTTGCTGGAATATGACGGCCCAAATGGGGACTCCAACACCAATGCTGAATGCAGTAAATACGCCAAGACTCATCTTCAGCTTCTGGTTTTTCATCCTATCCAAGTTGTACATGTGCTTTGCGTGAATGTAGAATGGCTCATCGTGGCCATGACCTCCCATTCTTTTCACACCTGTTGAGTGGATTCCTCTGTTCACTGCAAGAAAATATCAAAATTTGTAGTTTCTGTAAGTTCAGATTTGCAAAGGAACAATTGTTCACAAATCACCATAACTTGTATTAACACACATAAGATGCGATCAAAAACAGCTTTTAGTGGGTTCCTCTGTTCACAGTTGGAAAAATAGAAAATAGAGCAAATGGCATAGGTCATATAAATGTGGATAAGCAATGAATAACAGTATAACACACAATAGCCTTGATTGGTATCCACTGATTCACCAATCATATAGAACAGTTATAGGAAGCATATTTTAAAAAACAAACAAACAAACAAACTAGACATTGGGTGTTAGACAAGGACACAGCTGTGCAAGAATGTAATGCCATTTTCTCTGAGAGTTCAGAAATAACAAAAAATTGTTGCAAGAATGGTAATACTACCAGGACCACTGTTGTGTGAATATCTTAATTATATGGCAAAAAGGATTTTCAAACAATTAAATGGCCTTAACATCAGCCAAGTATTAGCTGAGTGCTTGCTCATATAATATAATATATAGTATAAAGTTGCACAAAGAATCACTATATTTTTGCATATCCATGTAAAGATAAGTATGTAGTATGTGCATTTAAGGGATTGGTGATGGTAGTGCACTTATCAAAGATTATGAATTGATCCTATATAAAAACAACTTTGCATTATAATTGGTGGGTAATTTTCCAAAAAAAAGAACATCTAGTTTTTTAAAACTGTGAACTGGTTGACATATAGAATATTGGGGAAAAAATTATTTTTATAAAGCATGAAACTATTATAGAAGGAAATGTAAGGGAGAAGGAAGTAATTCAGTAAAATCGACAAATTGATAAAAACAAAATCTCAAATTTTCTGCAACAACAGCTTCATTGTACCATGCAATGCGAAAACAGTTGATTTCAAAACGATTATAAATAGTCTAGTATAAAAATTAATACCATACTACAAGCCTTTGCACCACAAACTTGAAAGGATCACAACTCAAAGCTTTCAACTTAATGAATCAATGAGTCACAATTGAAGCTTCTCCTCTACAATAATCCCAAAAAGTTTGTAACACGCATCAAAACTCAACAAGACAAAACAACTTTATGCAATCGGACAACTTTTGCAAGACAAAAAAAACATTAACACCAAGCACATAGAACCCAATAAAATTACCCAAGAAAACACTAGACTAATTGCACATTTGCACCTAGGTGAATTAAAAGTCAAAACACACAAATGCCTCCTAATTTTGGGGAATTTCTACAACACCCTATAGTAATTCAATAACAACTAGGTGCAATAACTACTAATTCGACCCAAACACGGAACAAATACCTTCATTTGATGTTTTTCCATTCACCTCATTACTCCCATTTTGGCAGTAATCACATCACACCATAATGTATCCTAGAAATCTTCCTCAAACTTTGTATATTTCAGTAGAAGATGTTTGAATGTGTTCATATAGACACATAATATGAGCATAATACATAAAGATATAATTTTTTTCTAACTTCTAATATTCTTCTTATATAGCATTTTACACATAATTGACATTGGTGAATTAAAAGTCAAAACACACAAATAGAACCTAGTTTTGGGGAATTTCTACAACACCCTATAGTAATAAGGTGAAATAACTACTAATTCAACCCAAACACACAATCAATACATTCATTTAGTGTTGTTTATCCATTCACCTCATTATTCCCATTTCGGCAGTAATTCACATCACACCTGAATACATCCTAGAAATCTTCCTCAAACTTTGTATATCGCCCTAGAAAATGTTTGAATGTGTTCATATAGACACATAACATGCACATAAAATGTAAAGATACAATTTTCACCTAACTTCTAATATATATATATATATATATATATATATATATATATATATATTTTTTGAATACTACTAACTCTGTTACAATGCAGTATCTGTTCATAACTACTTTCTCAACCTATTGAAGCACAAGAGAGTCAGTATTGCCTCCAGTGAGGCTCGAACCCACCACCTCCCGTATAAAGGGAAGGGTTTGATGCCACTGGACTACAAGGTCCTTGGCCTAACTTCTAATATTCTTAAACAGGATTTTACACATATAACTGACATTGGCACATTCATTAATCAGATGACGAATCTAAAGACATAACCAAAATCACTACCCAGCAATCCAACACTCAAACACTATCGATAATCTTGATTTAAAATCTAATAATTAAGCAATCAACGAAATCTGAGAAAGTTTCAAAAAAAAAAAAAAACGAAATCTGAGAAGTAATTCACTGGATTCCGGAATGATTAAAAAAAGACATAGAACATAATGATACTGACGAGTCTTGGGGAGAAATGAATCGGCGGCCGCTACGAGCTTGGAGGCGCACGATCTCAAGCCGTTGTTCATAGCCATCGTCTCTCTTCCTCGGAAGATCTCTTCTTCTGACTCGGTCTTGATTTGTTTGCGGAAGGTGAGAGCTTTTCTGGTGCGCTAATGGCTGAATTCATTTCTCAACAAGGTTTTATAACTATAATTGGGCTCAAAGAGGGTCCAGGCCCAACTATTTTTACTTTCTGATTTTTTTTTTAATGAAAAATAGTCATTAAACTTTACATGAAAAATCAATTAAGTCTCTAAACTTTTAAAAAGTATAATTACACCATTTAACATGTTATAGTGAGACAATGAATTCCAAGAATTGATAAATGACTTGCTATTATAGGTCATTTCGATTCCCGCATCACCTCCAACGAAAATCTGGCGACTGGCAACAGTTATTGGAATGTTGGTCGCCTTTTCTCCATGGAAGGCGACAGGCTTGTTTGCCTTTTCCAGCGGAAGGCAACTAGTCGCCTTCTCTCAATGATCGCCTTGTATGGTATACGACGGGTGACGATTCGGCCGTCGTTGATCACCAAATTTTTTTCAGAGATGATGTCGAAATCGAAATGACCTGTAATAGCAAGTCATTTACATGGAATATGCGAATAGGGGATTGATGCTACAAGTCAAAGACCTCTTTAGGTTTCGACACTTTCGTGCAAAAGAGATAATAGAATGGTGTTTTGTAGATACCCCCACCCTAGATGCCTTAGGGATCCGAAGGGAATTCGAGAGGATTGCCACACAACCATTTTGGAGGACAATATGTAGTTGGCGGGATGCAACCTACACACCTATAGTTAGGGAATTTGTAGCTACTTTGGAAGTAAATGAAGAAATCCGAAACCGCCAATACCCAAGCATCAAATTCAAGTTGTTCAACAAGGAGTACAATATTTCTTCTGATGAGCTTGGGAATCTACTTGGGTTCTACACACTTGCGGACCAAAGCCAAGCATGGTATGCCAATCTAGTTGAGGATTTTGAGAGTGAGCTCCAAGAGGATCTCTTTTGGTGGTCTATAGCTAGGCCGGGAGTTACTTGGCGAGCTTCATACACTAGTGCTAGATACATTAAGGTCCCAGAGTTGCTTATCTTGTGGCATATTGTGGCTAGGTCTTGGTTGGGGAGGAGAACACGAAATGATAACATCACTAGAAGCGAACTTTTTATATTATGGAGTATGCACACCGAAACTCCGGTTCACATGGGGGAGCTATGCAAAAGGATCCTAAAGAGGCAAAGTTACTACGATAGTGCAAATATATTCATTGGCCCTTTTGTGAGTAGATTGGCCGAAGCCTTAGGTTTTGAAGAGGTTCTCTCCCAAGAGGTGGTAACAACCACTATGAGGCCCATTGATATGGAGGAGTGTGTGCATCTTGGATTGAGGTTTAATGATACCTTGGGGGATGAGGCTAGAGAAAGAGAAAGAGAGTTATGGGGAACTATTCGACGACTCGAAAACCGAGTAGACGTGCTTGAACTTGAAGTGAGAAGGCTCATACTCGATCGCCATGGAGAGGAGCCTTATGAGTTGAGAGAGTGGTCAAGTGCACCCCGATGATCATATTTTCTTAGTTGTAGTGATTTTTAGTTTTTAGCACTTGTTTCTTTTATGCACACTGTTTTTTTGTTGTTAATTCATATTTTGTTTACGTTATTGTTTTAGTTTCACTTTCATTTTGGTTCTTTATCTTGCTTGATGACCTTCTACATTTAGCTAATCAAATGTGGAGAAATGTGTTTGGAAGCTTATGTTGTGCAGGGAATACCGAGAAAACGAGAGATGACATGTGCACAAACATGTAAAGCTTTAATGACGTAGGGGGGTCTCTTTATCTCCCTTGCTTATTTCCTATACCTATGTGCTTTTGTTATAAAGTGTGGAAACCGAGAGTTGATGGCATGACATGTGCATTGCTTGTTTTAAACCTTTCATAAAAGCATGTTTGTGTGACCCTATAGCCCATAGCACACTTTTAAAGTGTGGAAAGGGGCATAGTTGTGTTGAGACCTTTGACTTTCCCACCTTGTGCTTAGTGTGAACATCGAGGACGATGTTCGTTTTAAAGTGTGGAAAGGGAAGCACCTTTGTGCTTGAAAACTTTGATTTACAAAAGCGATGCTTAGCGTAGAATGATTGGATATGTTTGAAATGAATGCATTGTTTAATCCATCTTGGAAAATGCGTGTTTTGAAGGAACATTTGACTCTCAATTTGGAATATCCCTTGAAAGAAAATTCTTATACACTTCTTAAAGTTGTTGATTTTTGTATGCTTGTATGATGTTCACCTCTCATTTAGTCCGGACCATAGTCAAAGAGGTAACGAAGTGGGAGTGTGCACGTATCAACCCTAGTAAGATAATGTTTACTAAGCCCGGAAATGAACATAACTCTTTGTTTTTTACTCTCCTGAAGGTGGCGTGTGGGGTTGTGAAGGTGTTGTTTTGCTATATTTTGTTCAAAAGAGCCCAATGAGGCCAAAACCCCAAAGAAAAGAGCCCAATGAGGCCACCTTAGGAAATGAAAAAGAGAACCGTCTTGCTAGGACATTGGGGCAACCATTGCACCGTCTTCGAAAAAGCGTAGAGCTCTACGTGAAGTCGGTTGCCCGATACAAGGTCTTGGGAGACGAGAAAATTTAAGAGAGCCATTCCGCCAAGATTCGGGCACCCATTGCACCGTCTTTGAAGAAGCATGGAGATCCATGTGAAGTCGGGTCGCCCGATGAGGTTATCTTGGGGAATGAGAAAAGGAGAGATCTATCCCGTTAGGACCGGGCACCCATTGCACTGTTCTCGAAAAAGCATGGGGCTCCATGTGAGATCGGGCTGCCCGATGGTTGGTCCTGAGGGGTAGTAGACAACCTTGAAGCCTTTTGTTATTCACGCTAGTATCTAGGGGGGCTTGAGGTTATAAGGGCGGTCGAATAGGGTTGGCTTGTGCACATCGGTCCCACTAGTTGGCTCGGCTAGTGGCCCGTTCTAAATGGTTGGTGAACCCTCGTTTGGATTGCATGCTTGAAAAGTGTGAGAAAAAAAAAAGAGTTAATTGAAATGAATTGTTTTAGCCTAAGGGCTTTGTTTCGTGGGATATTCGTTGTTGAGAATCTAGGGTTCGTTTGAAGACACATTTTCATGATAGCATAAAGAGTGTATTGATTTCAAATATGTGCATCATTCTCTTGTCTTAAGCTTTCTTGCATATCAAAGTTGGTGGCATCCTTTGCACTTATGTGTTGCTTGTTCAAGGATAGCTTGCTTGAGGACAAGCAAGGTTTAAAGTGTGGAAGAGGTTGATAAAGGACCAAGTCTAGCTCCTGCATCTCAAAAATGTGACAACCGCAGTATAAGGTTGATCCTAAACATAGAAGAAACCAAACTACAACTGTACTACCTTTAATGATACAAAGCACCCACTAGGACTAGGCCACTAAGGTTATCATCCTACAAGCATTCAAATAAAAAAGAAACAGCCTACACTACATCATCAACTGTTTAATTAGCTAGGTTAAGGAATCAATGAAAACTTTGTACATGCAAATAATCAGCACAACCTTCTGGTTGCCCAAGAATTTAGCAGGTTCCAGCTATGGTTAAGCTGGTTAAGATCAATATGGTTCTAATGTTCACTAGAAAGGTAAGCAAAATGGTAGTGTTTGAAGAGGAAGATAACTTCCATAGTTCCATGAACACTTGCTTTTCGTGAAATGGTAATAATCAAGAAAAATAAAATTTAGTCCTAAAAGAGAAATCTTGCAGCTCAAGTGTTTCATTATCGATTCTCTTCAGAAAAGTTCTCTTACCAACACAACACTGATATTTCCCTCAACACAAAACGTAATACGTTTCTTTTGTGCCACGACCCTTAGACCGGAATCAGAATCCTTCTCCTTTATCTCATCATCTACACTAATGATGAATTATATTAATCCGAGTAGTCCAATTTAAATAACTCAATAATTAAAAAATAATGTATAAACTAAGGATAATAGCAATGAACGTAAATACAAGAAATAGGTGTCACGGAGACAAGTTAGATTGTATTAAGACTGGTGTAAAATTGTTACAAAGAATTGAGTGATGTCCTTGTAAGTGTACAAATGATACACATTTGGACCACCTAAATTGGCTTAATTATTAGTCAAAAACATAGGTTATTTTATTAGGTGATTTTGTCAATTCGCTAGACCAGTTCTGAATTAAAGATCGAGTTCCCTTCGCACAGTTTGTATCAGCGCCAGTGAGCAGTCCAGTAGGCAGTTTTATTCAAACCAGATTTAATCTTCATGATCCACTATTTTTGCTCAGATCTATACTACTGGTTGGAGCTTTATTTGAGGAGATCTCTGCAAAAATTCAGGAATTAATTGTTGTGTGTTCGGCTATAAATAGAGCTCTATCTCATGGGATTCATTACACAATTACATACGCTATATTGGTCCAGATTTATACGTGAGCTCTATACAAGTTTTTCTATTATTATTCTTGGGTATTAATTAATCAGTTTATATGAGTATTTGATGATACTATATTGTTGATGATCGAGTATGGAATGCACAGTGTCAGCTTGAAGATGATGAATGCGTAGTTAGGAGTATTTTTGTAACCATTGATGTAGTATGGTTGTTTTGTGACTCCTTGTAACCCCTTGTGATCATCTAGTGGATTCGGGTGACGTGAAGTGCCCCGCAGACGTAGGAGTGTAGCTCCGAACTGTGTTACCAATTGTTGTGTCCTGGTTCTACTTTCTTATCTTTCTTTTATTTACTTTGAGCTTTTATTTATTTAATCAAACTTAATGAATGATAAGTTAATTTGTTATTAAAATTAAGTAGAACTTTAAGTTGCTTCTTGCATTCAAGACCCACGATTATTTTTCAGTCCTAACGAGACAACTTAGCAAGAATTTATACTACTTTACTCCTAAATCCCCTGCGAAAAAAGGGTGTATAGTTTGGACCTCCATAACCGAGTCTAACACCTCCACTACGCGCGCAAATTAAGACTTCTCAATTTCTCATCGTATTGAGCTTTGGCTCCTTAATCTTTTTATACATTGAGATATTTACTTCATTTTATTAAAATTTTAGTCCATAATAATGATATACCTGGATTAATTATTTCTATGTTAAAAGTCATTTTTAAGTCGGTGTTAAGAAATAAATTTTCTGGATTATTATTATTATTATTTTCCTAATGCCTGACAAATATATTAAAATATATTTTGATAATGACTGCTTACTTGCTTTGATATCATACAAATATATTATTAACATTTCTCTAATTTTCGGATAGCTCGCTACCCGAATGATCAAATTAATTACCAAATTAATAATATTTGAAATAATTGAGAAATTAAAATGAGATTTTTTTATATATAATGTGTTTATTTGTGTGCTGTCCCATCATAATGTATACCTTTTCTTGTTTTTATCCCATTGGTTGTCGTATATAGTTGGGGGAGACTTGGAAGAAATCAAACATAACGTAACATTAAGGATCAGACATTGACGGAAACAAGTAAAAAATTGTCATATTGGGTGTTCTTATTAATTATTATGGTTCATACATAAAACCTTTGGACTTGGTTGCCTTGACTTAGGTTTCTTTTTTTTCTTTTTTTTTTTTTGATGACAAGGAAAACTGACCATCACTGCTCAAAGATATGTACCAGGTAAATCTAATCATATTCGTCAAAAGATTGCGCAAGGGGTAAACTAAACTAAATTAACCATAGTTGATAGGTTCAAATCAAGAACTGGCTGGCTCAAAACAAGAAGCTAATTAAGCCCGATAGGCTAGTTCCTCTGAGAGTCAAATTTGATAGTCGAACTATACTGGATGAATCACACACCAAAAAGAACTGGCGGACTATAAGTGCTAGGGCTGCATTCACATTATTGATGTGTGTTTTATTGGTACTCCACTTCAGGTATGTTCCTCATCTGAGTGCCCCAATTATCATGCTTTATAAAAAATTAAATTTTGTGTAAGACCGTCTCATGTGAGAAACATAATATTTTTTAGACTGTTCTCGATATTTGGTTTAGTTAATGATTCCCTCACTAATTACTGCAGAATAATGTGCAAGATTTTACAGACTTCTGTGTTTCTTGCATGTTGAGCCAATGAGCCATGGTATGTCTTATGGTTAATGATTTGTCCTCATCACTAACTGTATATACAAAGGCAATAATTCTTAGGCCATTTTGGTTAGGAGAACAAAGGAAACAAAGAACAAGTAAGGGAGGTAGTTCATTGTCTTTTTTCTTTCTTTTTTTTTAATACCCAAAGTTTGCTTGAGAGGCAAAGCTTTATCTGGGCAGCATATTGACTGGGTAAGATGTAAATAGGTAATCTTTTTAAAATTTGAATGAATCTAAGCTAACATGTAATATGTCATTAAAACTCAAAGAACAAATTGAAGAAAAGTCTCCTTATTAAATTAGGTATTCTTAGTAAAGTCTTCTTTGGACTTGGTCTTTTGTTTGTGTTCCCACAATTGGGCAGACCATTACATAATCTATATAGTAGCTTGAAAGCAATGCAAGTTACAGATCCAACATAAACCAAAGTCTGATCTTTAGTTTGTTAGTTGTCATTATGGTTCATACATAAAACCTAAAGAGCATTAGTTTTAGTGACGGCTCCTTCCACCAATTCCGATCCATCGAAAAAAAAAACGTAACCTAGATTTGTTTTTAAAAAATATAAAAAAAAATGATTTTCAAAATTTTTTATTTGTAGTCTTGAATGCTCAACTTTGAATGCTACTAATATAATCTGGCTAATTAATTAACCATAGTGTATGTTAAATTTTATATTGTATTTTTTAATACACTAACATATTCATAGTATTTGTTCAATAATAATGTCAACTCTGATTGGATATGGTTCGAACCTAAGACATTCCTTATAGAAATCAATGAGTAAGTTAAGATTAATAAATAGTTCTTCGGTTACTAAAGTTTTATACTGACGAAATGCAAGGGTATTTAAAAAAAAGTAAATAATATAATAGAGGGTAAAGTAAGAAAAATAATAAAAAAACTACTAAAATAAAAATAATATGAACCATTCATTTCAACCAATAACTGAACCAACATTTTTTAGTTCATGTTATAGGCCTAATTTTATTAGAGCTTATTAAATTTAGTAGATAGTAGATGAAATAGCAATTTCAATCTCCCAATTGTTGAAGTTAGCATTATTGACCTTCCTATTTTTTTGGTAAGGCGACATATATCCACATGGATAGTTAAAGTTTGTCACATTTACATTACATGTGTAAGCAATTAGTCAATACAAAGTGAATACAATTGTAACAGAGTCAGTAATACTCAAAAAAAAAAATAGTCAATACAAAGTAAATTTTGGGAGAATATGGGTTCCATTCTCACAAGTGACTATTCTTTCTGGGTCAGCTCCCAGCTTCCGTGCTCCTCAGAGCGAACACGAGTGGATTTGGACCATTATACAGACGGAGAAAGACTCGGTGGATTTAAAAAAAAGAATAATCTTTAAAAAAAGAATAATCATTACAAAGTTACCAGGTTCTAAACCTTTAATTGGTCAAGCACCTAGAAATGTCAAACTTGACACAGTGTGAAAAGAGGGACCACAACCATTACCTCGTAAAATTGAAATGTCAAGAAGTCATGATGGATTGAAATTGTTATTTTGTATAAAAATGTGTTCAAATGTGGTAGCGCCTTCTTGTGCGAATGATGCGATTCGTATCACTCAATGTTAAAAAACGTACCATAATAAAAATATAAAAAAACACCAAAAAACACATCACATCCAAAACAATGCACTATAATTCCCCTGTCCCTAATGGTGCATTTACTAACACTGTGGGGTGTATATTTGCATACATGGTGTATTTTTTGGTGATGCGTACCTAATGATGCATATTTGTGTGGTGCATTTTCTAACATTGAGTAGTGTATATTTGTATACATAGTGGTGCGGCAGCACTGACCGCACGTTAAGAGACGGTCACACCTGATTATGACCCATTTTGTATAAATGTATAGATAGAGTATGTTAATTTTTTATTACGAAAATCCCATAAAGAGTCAAACTTTGAACAATGTAGTTATCAAATCAACTATTGCCTATCACACCAACTTGACTAGGATTGCTCTTATAACATATATACCATTGACATGAGATTAAGTAAAACTTCAACTATAATATTATATTGTCTATATAATATTTTAAAAATATATGTACATATATATATATATATATATATATATATAATCTAATTATGTGCCATCTCATTACATTGTATAACTTTTCCAGTTTTTATCCAATTGGTTATCGAACTTGGAGGAGAAATAAGAAATCAAGAATAACATCATATTGGACACATTGACGAAAATAAAGAAAAATTGCCAAATTGACTTGGTACTTGGTCGGATGTTTGCAAATAGCCAAATAGGTGACGTTTAAATTAAATTTGGCTACGACCGGCCTTGCGGAATTGGATAATTACGGAATATAATAGGAATAATACTATACTATTTTAAATATGAGATTATATGAGAAATCATATTCTTGTGTTTGGTTGGATCTTTGAATAGAAAATGAATTTAGTTTAAATAACCAAAATACTCTTATTCAAAATAAAACAAATACAAATATATATAATACCTACCCACCATACAAATAAAAAAATATAAAACATAATAAAATTTATTGTATTATTTCAAAAAAAAATTCTAAAAAAAAAGATCGAAAAACAAACAATGCTGATGAAGAACAAAAAAATATATTGTACACGAATTAGATTTTTTTCAGTTCGTGTATTGTATATATACATACACATGCATATATACATACACAAAATTTTGAGGAAAAAACAACACATAAATAGATACACATATATACACACATAAATAGACACATAAAGAAAATGATCAAATTGACTTGGTACTTGGTAGTTGGTAATTAAGGGTGACTTTTTAAAATTTGGACGTGGTTTAGATTAACCTGTAGTCTTGGTCGTCTTGTGGACTTGATCTTTTAATTTATTTATACATAGTAGCTGAAAACCAAGTTACATATCACATCCAACACAAACCAATGTATAGCAGAAGAAGATGAGGTTCCTAGTACTACTTCTTGTGTTGTCAACAACACAGGTTTTCGCCCGTTCATCAAAAAGTAATAATTATCCCATAGCCAAACCCAACTGCGATGACCATTGTGGGAACGTAAGCCTCCCGTTTCCCTTTGGTTTAACCAAAGATTGTTATCTAAACGAAGATTTCTTTATCAATTGCAGCACTGGAACTGATGGATCTCCCAAGCCGTTGTTAAGGCGCAGTGATATAGAGGTGAGATCAGTTTCAGTTGAAGGGCAGTTGAGCGTTATGAAGGGCATAGCTCGAAAGTGTCATGAAGAGTTCAGAGCACGTTTCAGGCCACTGGATAAGGATGTCTCATCCGACGTGGCGTGGATCACCTTAAGTAAATTCTACGTTAACCAGACCGCTAACAAATTCGTGGCTGTGGGTTGCAACACTATTGCCACTGTTTCGGGGTACGAGGATGAACGGTCGTACGAGACTGGTTGTATTGCGTCCTGTAACCGATTCGGGGATGTCGTGAACGGGACTTGCTCGGGGATTGGGTGTTGTCAGATGACAGATATTCCTATCTTGGCTAAGAACGTTAATTTTACGTTGGATAGCATGGCGGCAAATCGGAACACGGAAGGTGTTGTTAATTGTAGCTATGCTTTCGTGGTGAAAAAGGATGAGTTCGATTTCTCCAGCGATATACTTACTAGAAGGTGGGAAGTGGAGAAACTTCCGATAGTGATTGATTGGATCGTCTCCAACGATAGGTGCAGTAATTCTAGTAGTACTTGCCAAGGTAACACCACATGTGTCCCTTTTGAAGGTCCGGATGGGGGATACAGATGCGCCTGTGAGAAGGGTTATGAAGGGAATCCATATCTCCATCCTGGTTGCCTAGGTACGTATGATCTACAAGTTTTTTGAGTCAACTCTTTGTAAATATTTGTTAAATATACTTTCTCTCACTATTATAGTCTAAAAAGCCAATACTACCCCATCACCACCTGCCTTCGATTCTGTGACCTTTCCTGAAAAAGAGCCGTATAAGTGCCAACTAAGCATAAGGTGTTTGACACTAATGCAATAGTTTAGGTGAAAACATAAATACGTGACGATCAGATCATAATATAAACATAAATACGTGACAATCAGGATCATAATATAAACACTAACCTCCGGCCATAGCACTTCATGTTGTAGACTATTGAGTAGTCCTGGACTACTTGTAGAGTTCGCGTGATTATCTCTAGTTTTGTCTCTCACCTTCTGCTCAACTCTTTCTAGATGGTGTATAAGCTATGAATGAAGGTAAGCAATGACTCCCTAACCAGACTCCCTTCATAAATGAAGTTTAGCTATTAGTGTTGTACCATATAACAAACACCTAATATTATACGAAAATAGACCGTTCCTACTAGAAGTATGTTGAACTTGTAACCTTGTGGCTACCAAGTCAATAGCTAATCAACTTTCTTGTTAGGATAAGAGCTTACCACTACGCCAAAAGCTATAGCTAGTAACCAAGGCTTAACTTTTTCCTTATAGATCGCCATCACATTTTCGAGGGGCAAGATGTTGGACATGGCCCTTCACCAGCCTCCGTCCAACAACCCATAGCTACCCATTGCTGGACTTTGGTCCTTTACTGTTTCTGTTTGTCATTTATTTAGACTTCTTGTTTATTGATGGCTTGCAGATATTGATGAATGTTCAAATGGACAGAACAACTGTTCCGAAAACGCCACTTGCGAGAATAAACTAGGCGGGTTTTCGTGCCATTGCAAGGAAGGTTACCGTGAAGATGGGAAAGGTGGCTGCCAATTACCT
>CM008341.1:40861381-40876838 GCA_002525835.2 Ipomoea batatas | reverse complement strand
TTTTTTTTTTTTTTTTTAAATCTGATCAGATCTGTCAAATTTTAAAGACGTAAGGCGGAGATTTTTTCTTATTTCTCTCCTATTGTATTGTTCTCACAAGATCCTTAGAGCGGGCGCGCACACACACATATTTGGTATGGTTCCCATGCGGACAGATCTTCTTGTGTGAACGTGCGGTCATGCACCACCAAGTGTTCAAAAATGCACCTAGGTGTGGTGCATTTTTGTAGTACATTTGTGCATTTCACCTAGGTGTATTTTTTAACACATGGTGGTGCATTTATGCCGACCTGGTGATACATGACCGCACGTCCCAGGGTGGTACATTTTGCATTTCACCCTAGTGCATTTTTAACATATTGTGGTGTATTTTACTATGTATACATACCTAAATGTGCATCTAAATCCAATGGCCGATTATCAACCTAGAATAACCGGTCATTAGGGTTTAGGTGTCAATTCCAATTAAAATTCTTGTGACTTGTGAACGGGAGCCTATTGTTATTATCATTGAAGAAAAATGGGACCAATCAGTTGTCTTTTCCACTAGAGAAGACAACCTGTCGTGGTTGCCTTCTTGAGAAGGCGACAGGAAAGCCGGTCGTTTTCTCAAGACGGCGACTAGACTAGTCACCTTTTCTATTGCAGAAGATGACAAAATTGGTCGCCTTATTCGGTGAAGAAGGCGACTGGGCTGCCATGACCAGTCTGGTCGCCTTCTCTAGTGGAGAAGAGATCGTTCGGTTGCTGGCAATCGGCAGTTTATTTTATCTTATTTTTTTAGTTGCAGCGACGGTAGTCATGATGGTCAATGACAGTTAAAGATTGTCAGTATTTAATTGTACTTTTGTAAAGTTTAAAGGTTTAATAGTATTTAAAGTTCAAGTGACCATTTCACTTGGAAAATACTCCTTGTACTCGTACATTTACTTCCAATTTCTACTTCTTTACAAAATCTTGAATGTAAACAACTTTTAATAAACTCACAAGATGAAAATGTCCTATCTATACATATCAAATAATAGTGTATAATTGATAGAGTAGAATTTGGGAATACTCGTAGTAAAAGTCATTTCACTCTTTCCCTATTATGTGGTTTTTGAGGACTTATAAATAGCATTGCAAAGAGGCTAAAAGCACACTGAACCTGCAAACCCTTCTCTTAATCGTCAATTAAGTGAAAACATGGATGCTTTTCTCCTTTACTCACTTTTCTTTACAGTCCTTTACGCGTCCCTTTCCATCATTTACTTCATCACTAAGCCCAATACCTCAAAACCAAACGTCCCGCCGGGCTCCACCGGCTGGCCGGTGGTCGGAGAAAGCATCGACATGATGTTGTCCGGGCCGGAGAAATACATATCCGACAGGATGAAGAAGTATTCGTTGGAGGTTTTCAAGACGTCGATACTTGGGGAGAAAGTGGCGGTGTTTTGCGGCGCCGCCGCGAACAAGTTCTTGTTCACCAACGAAAATACCCTCCTGACCACGTGGTGGCCGCAGTCGGTGGTAAAGCCGCTGCTGTTCCCCACCGACGACAAAAACACCGTCAAGAATTTTGGCGATGCTCAACCGGACCCACGTCCACGAGATTCTCAAACCGGAGAATCTCAAACACTACATCCCCACCCTGGATTCCATTGCCAAGGTATAACGTTTTAGTTTGCAATTAGTATTAATTAGAGAAAATATCTTTTGTAGTTCTAGAGTATAATACATGTATCAATTTTGATTCTTTGACTATTAAAATTTTTAAATTAGGTGCATGACTATTCAATTCGTTTCAATTTTAGTCCTTGACTATTAAGATTTTCAAATTAGGTGCATGACTATTCAATTTGTATGACATTTAGTCCTGCCGTTAAATTTTTCGACCAAGTCACCGGTAACCGACTAATTTATTTAAAATTATTTTAAATTAAAAACTTAAAAATAAAATAACGCTAGGAGAAGAGAATGCTTACCACCCCATCCTCCTTCGTCTCCGGTGACGAAGAAGGAGGGGACCGGCGTTCTCCTCCCCCCTACCCCCCATCATTCATCTCCACTAGAGACGAAGGACGAGGGTAGGGGGTGGTCGGCATTTTTTATTTTTATTTTTTGTTTTTAAGTTTTTTTGGTCAGAAATTTAACGACTAGACCAAATGTGATACAAATTAAATAGTCATGCACATATTTTAAAAATTTTAATAGTCAATGACCAAAATTGATACATGTATTATAGTCGAGGGACTAAAAATAATATTTTCTCTTAAGATTATTATAATTGTTATAAGGGTTCCCAATTCTCTCTAGATTTAGTGGAGTTATCTTTTTTAAAGTTAAATCACCTGCTATTTTAAATAAGCCATTATCTGTTAATCAACTATCCCAATTAAAGGGACCTCTTTTTGAAAGTGTGCATGTAATCACTCGTACTAATCAAACTGGTTTATGTGCTTACAAAGGAACAAATCGCCGAGGAGTGGGCCCCATTCGGCGAAGTCAAGGTTTATCCTCTCTCCAAATATTACACCTTCGCGTTGGGTGCAAGCTGTTCTTGAACATTGAGGGTCGCGACGAGGTTACAAGGTTGTTGGACCCTTTCATCATCGTCAGCTCCAGCATGTTCAGCCTGCCGCTCAACCTCCCCGGCACC
This sequence comes from Ipomoea batatas, assembly GCA_002525835.2. Taxonomy (NCBI): domain Eukaryota; kingdom Viridiplantae; phylum Streptophyta; class Magnoliopsida; order Solanales; family Convolvulaceae; genus Ipomoea; species Ipomoea batatas. The sequence continues at coordinate 40,874,200 of CM008341.1, read as the reverse complement.
GCCTACAACCGCGGCATGAAAGCCGGCAGCGTGATGCGCCGTCAGCTCCTAGAGGTGATTAAGGAGAGGAAGGCGAAGGCGATGATGAGTAGCTCAGGTAAGGCGGAGGAGGAGGAGCGAGACGTGTTGGGCCGCCTCCTTAGCGCCACCAATGAGGAGGGACAACACATGAACGAGGTCGAGATTTACCACAATATTGTCGGACTCCTCCTTCCCAGCTACCATTCTACCAGTGCTGCCATAACCTTTATATTGAAGTATCTTGCTGAACTTCCCCATATTTATCAACAAGTCTACAAAGTAAATAATAATAATATTACATCTAAATATAATTTAATGATACTAAATAATAATCTACGAGAAACCTAACCTCCTAAGCTACAGTATTGATCTCCAGCCTAGTTGACATTTTGTTGTGTTGCTTCATTAGTCACTTTTGTACGATACTTGACTAGAACTCTAGATGGTGTATTAATATTTTCTAAGCAGTATGTGTATCATAACTGAATGGGCTATATAATGGATATGTAACATATCAATTCAGGTTTATATTAGGCAGGGCCGGATTTTAGGGCATGCAAGATGTGCGACCGCACAGGGCCCCAAAATTTTGGGGGCCCCGAGTTCAGCCTGGCCTAATAGTTAGTATATGTATTTGTGATTATATTGGCCCAAAATTAGGTTTTTTTTTATTTTTCTCTTTGTAATTTTTCTTCAATTCACAATTTATTTATACTTTGATAGGACCTCACTTAGTTACTAGCACAGGGCCCCGCAAATAAAAAAACCGGCCCTGATATTAGGCACGGAGTATGGTTGAATAACTACTTCTAGTTATTCCGTCCAACCAAATTACTTAATAAGTCGTCTTTTGTGAATGTTTTTTTTTTTAATAAAAATGTACTTCCTCTGGCCCATTTTATCTGCCGTACTTACTATTCATTGGTCAAATTAACTCCTTCTTCTTTGTTTATTTTATTTAGTATTTTTTTAAACTTATTTTTAAATTTAATTTTTTGTGTTTAATAGTGCTTTTAGTGTAGTTTCTAAATATATAAATTTTGTATATTAATACTAAATTGAATATTATTAAAAATTGAATTAAAAATAACTTCAGTTAAGCCTCGTTAACCGAACCAGACACATAAAATGAGACGGATGGAGAAATACATTTCTATGTATATATTATATTCCTAGCAAATGTTACATTTTAATTGTCTTTATATTTTGATTCATGATATTTGTATTCCTGATTTGGGATAATTGTAGCAGATTACCTGCTTAATTATTTGGCGTCAAAATAATCATCTATAATTCTTAGAATGAAGTTAGAAATGATAGTTAAGTGAGTGATCGAAATATAATTTTTGCATATGAAGATTATGAGTTTGATTTTTGCTAATATATTTTTTTACAGAACAAATTGAAATTGCCAAGTCGAAGGGACCAAATGAGAGATTGAGTTGGGAAGACATTCAAAAGATGAAATATTCATGGAATGTAGCATGTGAAGCACTAAGGCTATTGCCACCAGCACCAGGTGGCTTTAGAGAGACTGTCACTGATTTTACCTAGGCAGGATTTACTATTCCGAAAGGATGGAAGGTTAGTCATCAACATCATAAAAAATCTGAAATTTTTTAACCATGGGTTAATGTGCCATTATACCAGATTACCAATAATTAATTTACTACCACTTGACTTCAACAATAAAAGTCTAAACTTATTAACTTTTTGTGAATGACATTTGTACAGACGTTTTGGAATGTGTATTCAACACACAAGGATCCTAAATATTTCACAGAACCAGAAAACTTTGATCCGTCAAGGTTCGAGGGAAATGGACCGGCACCCTTCACCTATGTGCCATTTGGCAGCGGGTTGAGAATGTGTCCCGGAAAAGAGTGGGCCCGGCTGATAGTACTTGTGTTCATGCACAACGTTGTCACCAACTTCAAAATGGAGAAACTGATGCTGGATGAGAAGATAGTCTATTATGTATCGCCAGTTCCGGTCAATGGCCTTCCTGTCAAACTTACACCCCATCAGAACTAACTTTATGTTGCACTCCAACATATATGTAATATCTAAATCTCTAATCTCTATTTCGAAAATTTAGTAAGAATCAATGATGTTAATGCTTAATTGAAATAAAATTGTGTTGTTAGTATAAGTTGTATTAAGTGCTTATTCCTTATGTTATTTGTATTTGACAATAAAAATGTTACTCGAAACGTATTCGGAAAGAAGTAGTTTGTATTGTTGAGATTTGAGTACTAAATGAGTACAATGACTCCTTTGCTCAGGGTAATGGAGCTTGTAATAACTTCTATGCCCCTAATAATTACACACTCTCCTCATTAAGTGTTTGCTCTCCTTCATAACTTTGTTCCTTTATTGTGGCGCTACTCTGTAATATAGTATCACGAATCCATTACACTTGATCTTCCAGGTTGGTTCTCTATGTCAGGTCTAAAACTAATTATCTTGTCACCAGCTTCTCTACACTTGAACGGCTAAGGTAGAGTCGGCTAGGGAGTAATAATAGTTTTAAATTTCTAAATTATTTTTGAAATGTAAGGATTTTCTAATTTTTTTTTCAAACAATTTTATTCTCCTAATATTTCCTTCCTTTTTATGTATCGTACTCCCTTTAAAGTTCTAAAGAGCATTAATTTTAGTCACTGCTCCTTCCACCCATTCCAATGTTGCTCCCAGTTGGATGATATGAAAAGTATAGATAGGGTGAATATACTTTCAAATTAAACTTTTAAAAGTTTATAAAACTTTACTAAATTAACTCCAAGTAAAATAGATTTATATAAATCTAAAACTTAAAGTACACATCATAATAAATGTAAGTGCTATGTTCAAAAATGAAGTATTAGAAGGATGATCAATGCATGCAATACGTACGATATATATGCCGTGTGTGAGAGTAGTAAGTAAAAGAGAGAGAAAAAGAGAAATTTTTAAGTGATTCGGCCAAACTCATCATATGTCCACTTAAATCCTATCTCTGGGAGGAATTCACTATATCAATCACCCAAATTGAATTGTGAACAACTAAGTGCTAATTCACCAACTCAGCACTTTTACAGCACGAGTGCTTATTGATGCATGTAGTTTTCGCGGTGGATGGAAAGAAGTAGGTGTTAAAACGTGAAGAAGTTCCCGAGTATCGTTCTCAAAGGATGGCAAGCAGGAAATTTGAGCGGTAAGGGGATTAAGCACAAGAGTGTTTAGTGTTTGAAAGTTAACCCAAACATAGTAAGAAATGCACATGAAACATCTTGAAAATAAGGAACAAAACGTTTGAAATAATCAATTGGAAAGGAGGATTTGGATCTTGCAACTCATATAGGTATCCTTGATTTCCTAAGATATTAGGCTAGCAACACTTAGATAATGAAAGTGAGATAAGGTCACCAACACCACCGCCGCTTTCGTGGTCAATGGACTCACTCCTTAGACCGTAATGTCATCCTTGTGATCACTAGGCTAGGAGAGGCATTTTGTCAAACACGTTATGTGCCTCTTATCTTCCACTTCTCCCTTTTCTCAAAGGTGAGAGGGAAATGTGCTGGGCTAGGCTAAGGAGTAGCTCTACTCTCGTAGATGAGACTCCTTCTCCAAACACCTCTCATATAGGTTGATCACCCCTACACAAGAGTCAAAGTGGATCACCACTCACACAATCAAACTCATAATCAAGCAATTACAAAACCTAATTGATCTATTCAAAGCTCAAGAATATCCATACAACATTGCTCAATCTAAATCCAGAAAGATCTATCTAATCATACTTGAAATTGAAATAGCAAAAGGCAAAAGTAATGACAAGAAATTAAAAGGAAGACTTAGCTAGAAATTGAACTTTGAACTTGAACTTCAACTTGAATTTGAACTTGAATGTTGATCACAATCTTGCAACAATGGAATTCTTCTCTAATTCTAATCTAAACCTAAGAATTGCAATGTGGAGTGAATTGGGAGAGATCTCTCTAGGCTAACCTTAAAGAGAGAAATATTCTAAGGTGTGGAATGGTGAATCTAAGTCTAAGTTTGAAAATTGGCTCAATTCCCCTTTTAATCCTTGCAAAAACCGCCAAGTTCCGCGATGGACGCCAGGGTGGACGCGCGTCCACCAGTGTGCGTTGCGTCCAGACTTCAACTTCAGAGGCTCGAATTTTGGACGCGGGCGTCCACCCCGCGTCCACAGCAGAGCCAACAAACTTCTGCAGCCTTAAAATTGGACGCGGGCGTCAAAGGCGCGTCCGCCTCGCGTCCACAGCAGACTTCGGTTCTGCTGTGCGAGAATCAGAGAGTGAAAAGTTGGACGCAGGGGTGGACGCGAGTCCATTGCGTGTCCACAGAGCGTCCACAGTGCGTCCATGGTCTATTTTGCACTCCAACTTCGACTCGTGAATCCTTCTCCGAAATCTAGCCATTTTATGCCTTTTTTCCCATCTTTTTACCTACAAAATGATTAGCCAAGTGTGGAACGGGGTCCAATGGCAATAACAAGCATTTTAACGCAATTAAGGGCCAAATCAAACATAAAAGCTTTCGATTATGTGCAAGATGATCCTAGAACGACCTTGTAAATGTGGCGCCTTTTGCACTTATCAAAATTTCCACACTTTAAGACTTGCTTGTCCTCAAGCAAGCTATCCTTGAACAAGGAACACATAAGTGCAAAGGATGCCACAAACTTTGATATGCAAGCAAGCTAAGACACAAGAATGATGCATACATTTGAAATCAATACACTCTTTAAGCTATCATGAAAATGTGCCCTTTAAACGAACCCTTAGATTCTCAACAACGAATATCCCAAGAAACAAAGCCCTTAGGCTAAAACAATTCATTTCAATTAACTCTTTTTCTCACACTTTTCAAGCATGCAATCCAAACGAGGGTTCACCAACCATTTAGAACGGGTCACTAGCCGAGCCAACTAGTGGGAACGATGTACACAAGCCAACCCTATTCAACCACCCTTATAACCTCAAGCCCCCTAGATACTAGTGTGAATAGGCTAACACAGGTTACTACTACCCCTCAGGACCAACCATCGGGTTACCCGATCTCACATGGAGCTCCATGCTTTTTCGAGAACAGTGCAATGGGTGCCCGGTCCTAACAGGATAGATCTCTCCTTTTCTCATTCCCCAAGATAACCTTATCGGGCGACCCGACTTCACATGGATCTCCATGCTTTTTTGAAGACGGTGCAATGGGTGCCCGAATCTTGGCGGAATGGCTCTATTAAATTTTCTCGTCTTCCAAGACCTTATATCGGGGCAACCGACTTCACGTGGATCTCCACGCTTTTTCGAAGACGGTGCAATGGTTGCCCCAAATGTCCTAGCAAGACGGTTATCTTTTTTCATTTCCTAAGGTGGCCACATTGGGCTCTTTTGGGGTTTTGGCCTCATTGGGCTCTCTTTTGAACAAAATATAACAAGCATCACCTTCACAACCCCACACGCCACCTTCGGGAAATTATGTTCATTTTCCGGGCTTAGAAATGATTATCTTACTAGGGTTGATAGGTGCACACTCCCACTTCGTTACCTCCTTGACCATGGTCCGGACTAAATGAGAGGTGAACATCATACAAGCATACAAAAATCAATCAACTTTTTTTTAAAAAAAAAAGTGAACAAGAGTTTTATTTCAAGGGATATTCCAAATTGAGAATCAAACACTCATTCAAAGCACGCATTTTCTAGGATAGATTAAACAATGTATTCACTTCAAACATATACAAAATTCTACGCTAAGCATCACTTAATAGATCAAAGTTTTAAAGCACAACCGGTGCTTTCCTTTCCACACTTTAAAAGGAACATCGTCCTCGATGTTCACACTATGCACGAGGTGGGAAAGACACAAGGTCTAAACAAAAGCTATGCCCGTTTCCACACTTTAAAAGTGTGCTATGGGCTACAAGGATCTATCACAAAAAAAAATGCTTTTATGAATGATTCAAAACATGCAATGCTATGCCATCATCTCCCGGTTTCCACACTTTAAAAGGAAAGCATATAGGTAATGAAAGTACGTAAGAGAGATAAAGAGACTCCCCTTGTTGATTTTCTTCAAGTACCTTGCCTTTAATCATGGTGGGAAAGGCATAACCTCTTAGCTTTGAGCCATTTATCAATTTCCCTATACCATCAACAAACACATTGCAATACTACAAACCATATTAGAGAATTTAACTTCCATTAGTGCAAAACTTATTGAAAGCAAAAGCAAACAACAAAAACAAAATGCATAAAAATGTAAGATAACCTCGGGTTGCCTCCCGAGAAGCGCTCCGTTTAACGTCCGTAGCCCGACGCAACTTTCAAGCCCTCATTCCAACATACTTGGACGGGGACAAGTCCTTTTGCCCCATCCACTCTTTCTTCAAGATATGCCCTCAAATGCCGGGCATTGGCAAACTCCTTTAATTCTATACATAGCATACTCTCTTCCAAAGATTGGCAACTATCCATGTCCATGAGTATGCTATTTTCTTCCAACCTACCTCTTTTTTCATTTTTCTTCTTTTCACCAAACTCCTTTTCATCATTTCTCACTTTTTCCTCAACTTTCTCCCTAACACTCTCATTTCTTGTCTTTTTCTCTTCTTTTACATTCTCCTCTTCAACCCCTTCACTCCGATCTTTACCAATCAAATCATGAATGTATAAAGCATCATCAAGGCAATTATCATGGAAGTTCACCAATTCAATACCAATTAAATCACACAAGCTAGCATCAATATTCATATCATCATCACCACAAAGCATCTCATGCAAATCATCAACATGTTCATTTGACAAAGATTCATCACCAAAAGTAAAAGACTCAAGACCATCATTATCATCTAAAGAAACGAAAGAATTGTTTTCACAAGGATTGGAAGAGTTGCTATCATAAGAATTAGAGAAATTATCCACACACGACTCTATTGAATTATTCTCCATGGAATTGAAAGAATTATTTTCACAAGTATCAACACAATTTTCATCATCATCATCGGAGAAGTCAAATGAATCATTATCATTAAAATCACAAGGGGTGAGAAAAATGACCTCATTAGTAACCCAAAACTCATTTCCACACATAAATGCCCTATCATGAAGATCATAAGTAGCATTCTTACAAGCATTGGATGAATTATCACAAATATCATCATCACGTTTAGCATTAATATTACCCACATTCTCCAAAGGGTTGGCATGCACATTATCAACAACACAATCCACATTACCAACAACATTTTCAATATGAGCATCCCCACAATTATGATCAAAAGAATCATCATATGCCTCATCACAAGGATTAGAACTAACAACATCATCACAAGCCACACATAAATCATCACAAACATCACAAGCATGATCTTCGCAAGATTTGGCACATATATCTTCAAAAGTAGTGACACAAGGAAGATCAAGAATGTTACCACTTTTGAAACCAAAGGTGTCACCGTTGGACTTCTCATCCTCCCACACTATCTCCACATCATCATCACTCTCCTCTTGTACTTGTACCCTTATTTGATTTTCCCTCTCATGGATTAAGTTTTCCTCAAGCACGGGGGCTTCTTCTTCACTCCTTTTCTTTGTTTCACTAATCTCTTTTCCTTCAACACTCTCTTTTTCCTCAACATTCTCATATTCACTCACACGTGTATGCTCAAAGGTGTTACCATGAGTATCTTCTTCTTCATTTCCACATTTGGCCACTTGAGCCATTTGATCTTCCAAGGTCCGCATTGATGCTTGCGTCTCTTGCCCTAGGGAGGAGGTTCTTTGTCTACGTTCTTGCCTCCACTCTTCCCTCATATTGGCCATGTCTTGCTTAAATTCTTCCATCATTGTCAATATCTTGTTCTTCATGTCTTCCGTGATTTCCTCCTCATATGGTTGCATCATGTACTCCTCATTCTCATAGTGGTTGGAGTATTATGGATAGTCTTTATGATCTTGAGAATATGGAGGGTATTGGGGATTTTGAGTGTATGAAAGGTAGTGTTCATCTCGAGTGTATGGGAAATATTTTTCATTTTGAGGGGATTGTGAGTATTGAATTTGTTCGGAGTAAGAGTTATGAGGGTAGACATTTTGTGAATAGAGATTTTGTGGTGGAGCATGATGATATCCTTCTTGGGATATGTATTCCTCATAGCCTCCTTCATGTTGATTTTGATAGTGGTCTTGAGGTTCATCATAATGGCTTTGGTTTCTTTTTGGACGGTAATAATCATCATATGCCATCTCTTGATCATCATAGCGAGCCCAAGGTGGTGGTGGACTTCTTGGTTGATATTCTTCTTGTGAGGATCCATATGTCCTTGAGTAGGGTGGTTCATAGTCCTCATAATTTCTATAACCATAGGGGTTAGAAACTTGAGCATTATAGCCTCCCCTTGGTTGCCTATATCCTCCTTGGTCCTCATAGTAATCCTCTTGTTGATATATTGCTTGAGAATACATTATAGAGGATCAACCTATCAACAGAAAGACAAGAGAGTGTTTTGCAACTAGAAGTAGTTGCAAGGGAGAGTAGTAGCAATTGAAATGACAAAAAGATTAAAACGTAAACAAAGTAAATTGCAAAAATAGAAAGTAAATGGGGGGTTAGACTCTCTAACTTGAACACTTGCTCATGTTAATCCAAATGCACTTACTACTCAAAAACCGATGCCATCCCCGGCAACGGCGTCATTTGATGAATGTAGTTTTCGCTGTGGATGGAAAGAAGTAGGTGTTAAAACGGGAAGAAGTTCCCGAGTATCGTTCTTAAAGGATGGCAAGGAGGAAATTTGAGCGGTAAGGGAATTAAGCACAAGAGTGTTTAGTGTTTGAAAGCTAACCCAAACATAGTAAGAAATGCACATGAAACATCTTGAAAATAAGGAACAAAACGTTTGAAATAATCAATTGGAAAGGAGGATTTGGATCTTGCAAATCATATAGGTATCCTTGATTTCCTAAGATATTAGGCTAGCAACACTTAGATAATGAAAGTGAGATAAGGTCACCAACACCACCGCCACTCTCGTGGTCAATGGACTCACTCCTTAGACCGTAATGTCATCCTTGTGATCACTAGGCTAGGAGAGGCATTTTGTCAAACACGTTATGTGCCTCTTATCTTCCACTTCTCCCTTTTCTCAAAGGTGAGAGGGAAATGTGCTGGGCTAGGCTAAGGAGTAGCTCTACTCTCGTAGATGAGACTCCTTCTCCAAACACCTCTCATATAGGTTGATCACCCCTACACAAGAGTCAAAGTGGAACACCACTCACACAATCAAACTCATAATCAAGCAATTGCAAAACCTAATTGATCTATTCAAAGCTCAAGAATATCCATACAACATTGCTCAATCCAAATCCACAAAGATCTATCTAATCATACTTGAAATTGAAATAGCAAAAGGCAAAAGTAATGACAAGAAATTAAAAGGAAGACTTAGCTAGAAATTGAACTTTGAACTTGAACTTGAACTTGAATTTGAACTTGAATGTTGATCACAATCTTGCAACAATGGAATTCTTCTCTAATTCTAATCTAAACCTAAGAATTGCAATGTGGAGTGAATTGGTAGAGATCTCTCTAGGCTAACCCTAGAGAGAGAAATATTCTAAGGTGTGGAATGGTGAATCTAAGTCTAAGTTTGAAAATTGGCTCAATTCCCCTTTTAATCCTTGCAAAAACCGCCAAGTTCCGCGATGGACGCCAGGGTGGACGCGCGTCCACCAGTGTGCGTTGCGTCCAGACTTCAACTTCAGAGGCTCGAATTTTGGACGCGGGCGTCCACCCCGCGTCCACAGCAGAGCGAACAAACTTCTGCAGCCTTAAAATTGGACGCGGGCGTCAAAGGCGCGTCCGCCTCGCGTCCACAGCAGACTTCGGTTCTGTTGTGCGAGAATCAGAGAGCGAAAAGTTGGACGCAGGGGTGGACGCGCGTCCATTGCGCGTCCACAGAGCGTCCATGGTCTATTTTGCACTCCAACTTCGACTCGTGAATCCTTCTCCGAAATCTAGCCATTTTCTGCCTTTTTTCCCATCTTTTTACCTACAAAATGATTAGCCAAGTGTGCAACGGGGTCCAATGGCAATAACAAGCATTTTAACGCAATTGAGGGCCAAATCAAACATAAAAGCTTTCGATTATGTGCAAGATGATCCTAGAACGACCTTGTAAATGTGGCGCCTTTTGCACTTATCACTTATGCACCAAAACATGCACTCCATAGGGTTTTCACAAGACTCTCTTGTTACTTTGTCATCTATCTACACTCAGTAGGGAATTTTGATACAAGAAAAATGAATCTTCTTTTCTCTCCAACTCTTAGAGAATTTTAGGAAATTAACACACACATCATTTTAAAAGTGAAAAGTTGGACGCAGGGGTGGACGCGCGTCCATTGCGCGTCCACAGAGCGTCCATGGTCTATTTTGCACTCCAACTTCGACTCGTGAATCCTTCTCCGAAATCTAGCCATTTTCTGCCTTTTTTCCCATCTTTTTACCTACAAAATGATTAGCCAAGTGTGCAACGGGGTCCAATGGCAATAACAAGCATTTTAACGCAATTGAGGGCCAAATCAAACATAAAAGCTTTCGATTATGTGCAAGATGATCCTAGAACGACCTTGTAAATGTGGCGCCTTTTGCACTTATCACTTATGCACCAAAACATGCACTCCATAGGGTTTTCACAAGACTCTCTTGTTACTTTGTCCTCTATCTACACTTAGTAGGGAATTTTGATACAAGAAAAATGAATCTTCTTTTCTCTCCAACTCTTAGAGAATTTTAGGAAATTAACACACACATCATTTTAAAAGTGAAAATTTTTTCCTGCATGAGCAGCTTAGTTGGTCACATGGGTGAAGTTTGGAAAAAAATAAAAAGTGATAAATTTTCCAAAATAATAATTACCAAAAAGAGAAAATTTCACTTTTAGTTTTCGACTATTGTGGCATTGCCACATTTAGTCCTATTATTTTAATTTTGTCATATTACATCATTGACTTTGAACAACTTTCACTTTTAGTCCTCGATTATTGTGGCATTGCCACATTTAGTTCTATTCTTTTAATTTTTTCATATTACATCCTTGACTTTGAGCAACTTTCACTTTTAGTCCTCTACTATTATGTCATTGTATGCTTAGTCCTATTCTTTTGTCATATTACATCCATGACTTTCATTTGATTGTCACCAATAATCTTCCGTTAAAATTTTCATTATTTTACAGTTAGAATTGATAAATAGCAAAGAATTTTTTTTACACATCGTAACTCATATTTTGAACACGTTAGAATTATCGTAAATATCAAAGGATGTAATATCGTAACTCATGGAAATATGTTTGAAATATGAGTTACGATATCGTAAAAGATTTTTCCTTCATTATATGTCAATTTAAGGATATCACTGTGTTTCAATATCACAACTCATATTTCGAACATATTTCATAGTGATTTTTTCTTTGTTATATGTCAATTCTAATGGCCGGTAAAATAATAAAATTTTTAATGGAAGATTAATGATGACAATCAAATAAAAGTCATGGATGTAATATGACAAAATTAAAAGAATATGACTAAATGTGGCAATACCATAATAGTCGATGACTAAAAGTGAAAGTTGCTCGAAGTCATGGATGTAATATGGCAAAATTAAAAGAATAGGACTAAATGTGGCAACGCCACAATAGTCGAGGACTAAAAGTGAAAATTGTTCAAAGTCAGGGATATTATATGACAAAATTAAAAGAATATGACTAAATATGAAAATACCATAATAGTCGAAGACTAAAAGTATAATTTGCTCTTACCAAAAATTTGCAAATGAGTTATAAATGTACGTACATATTCATCTTCCATGTGAAATACTATTCTTGCAATGGTGACTTAACATAAATGGAATACTGTCCTTAAAAAAATTAAAATAATAAAGGCTAAAGTGTCATTTCGCACCATGAACTATATTGGATTATTCATGTCGCACCTTGAACTTTCATAACGTCCATTTCGATACATAAACCATTAATTTTTTTTCATCTAGCATTTTTCACAGGTTACCAGGTTACTATGATGACATGGCACAGGTAATTAGCTTATGTGGATCTTCTTTTTAAGTCAACCCAAAATTTTTAAATAAACCTCAAAAATCAACGCCTCACGCTGCCCCTCCCCCGTGCCTTCAGCCGGACCAGTGCTCACTAGACCAAATCACCATAGCCCCTCCACAATCCACTGCTCCTCCCCTCCCTTGCGGCAGCGTGCGCCGAGCCCACCAACGACCTACCTAGGGGTGACCGCGCTTCGTTCTTCACGATTCCAAGGTTACACAAACCAGAACCGGAACCTTATATAAAGGTTCCGGTTCTAATTCAACCGGATTCTTTTTTAGTATATATAATTATATATAATACGTTTTGTTATTATAAAAACCATATTCTAAATTTTTTTTTTTATTAATTTGGCTACTGCCTACTGGCAGTAGAAATATAATTTATATATATATAGCTACTGCCAGTAGCTAAATGCCTAAATATAAGATTTTTTTTTTTATTATTTTACGGTTCCGGTACCGGTTGTTGAGCTGGAAAAGGTTTAGAAGAAAATTAAAAAAAATTCAAAAAAAAAAAGAAGAAGAAAACAAAAAAAAAAAAAAAAAAGACCAAGACAGCATAAATTACAAATAAATTGTAGGAAAATTATAAAAAAGGCAGGATGAAAAAAAATTAATGGTTTTAGAATCGAAATGGACTTTATGAAAGTTAAAATTGGGGGAAGA
>CM008341.1:40828133-40843675 GCA_002525835.2 Ipomoea batatas | reverse complement strand
CAAGAAGGGTTACCATGGCAATGGAAAGTATGATTTGGGCTGCATTTCCTCTAATCATAGACCGGTCATGCTTGTTTGGGGTAAACCAATATAATAGCCTTGTTTATTATTTTGTAGCACAGAGTTTGTTTCCTCTAATCCTCCTCAGGAAGAAATGTTGATTGCATATGTGCAGGTATTGCTTTAGGCACTATAACCCTGCTGATTAGTGGCTGTTTTCTGTACTTGGGGTATCGATGGAGAAAATCAATATTGATGAAAGAGAAATTCTTTAGGGAAAATGGAGGATTGGTTTTGCAACAAAAGATTGCCCAAGGCACTGTATCAGCAGGCACGACAAGAATTTTCACGGTCCAGGAGCTTAGAAGAGCAACCAATAACTATGACCAAACTAGAGTTATTGGTCAAGGGGGTTTTGGCGTTGTCTACAAAGGCCACCTTCTTGATGGTCGAATAGTAGCTGTTAAAAAACCTAAAATGATGGACCCAACTCAAATCGAACAATTCATCAATGAGTTAATTGTGCTCTCCCAAATCAATCACAAAAACATAGTCAAACTCTTTGGTTGCTGTTTAGAGACAGAAGTTCCATTGTTGGTTTATGAGTTCATAAACAATGGAACACTGTTTGAGCATCTACATAGTAAAAACAAGGCTTCCAAAATGTCTTGGCCAGTTCGTTTAAGAATAGCTACTGAAACAGCTGAGGTCCTCTCTTATTTGCACACTGCAGCTTCTCCTCCCATCATCCATAGAGATGTTAAACCATCAAATATTCTCCTGGATAATGACTACACTGCTAGGGTATCTGATTTTGGTGCCTCAAGATTAGTTCTACAAGATCAAACTCAATTGGTAACTATGGTGCAAGGAACATTGGGTTATCTTGATCCAGAATACATGCAAACTCACCAGTTAACAGAAAAGAGTGATGTTTACAGTTTCGGAGTTGTCCTAGTAGAATTGTTAACCGGTAGGAGGGCAGTATTCTTCAATGGTCCAGAGGAGGAGAGAAATCTATCTCTACATTTCCTTTCCTCGCTCAAAGCGAATAGGTTACTCAGGATTTTCGATGACAACATTGTATGTGAGGGAAATACAGAAGAGTTAATCGAGGTTTCCTTGCTTGCAGAGAGGTGTTTAAATGTCAAAGGGGAGGATAGACCGACAATGAAGGAAGTTGCAATCGAACTAAGTGGATTGTTAAGAACATCAAAACATCCATGGGTTAATAATTCTGAGATCACCATGGAATCAGAGGCTTTACTTATTGAGCCATCAATCCCTCTTCGATATGATGCTACTTTTAGTACAACTGTATATGATAGTTTAAAACATGATATGGAGCTTTCAGTAGCAGCTGGAAGATAATTGCAACCAGTTCATCTTGATTATCAAATTAGCTATGTTTAGTACAACAATAATATAAATAATGATTTCTTTTAATTTTTCCTTAAATAATTGGGGTAGTTTAAATTGAATATTATATAATATTTGATGCAATGTCACTATGTCAGTGTATAATATTACCATTTATGCTAATAGGCCATAATATTACCATTTATATATGCTATTATGTTATTAGTTAATTAATATGTCTTTTCTACACCGTATTATAAAAACGTAAAAAAAATACACATAATTTGCAAACAATAATATTACCAATTATATTATAAAGTACCATACATAATATTACCAATTATGCTATTATGTTATTACCTAATTAATGTCTTTTCTACACGATATCATGTTATTATGTTAATACGTGAATATGGAAACAATATTACCAATTAATATATATTAGTTAATTTCTATTTTATATTTTCTTATCAAATAAGCTTTATTAATTATTTGACCAATAAAATATTTAATTAATTGACTACAAGAATTTGAACAGAAAAATAAAATAAGAGAATTTTACTTTTATATATAGTATAAATTTTTCTAATATTTGAATAGCTCGCTACCCGAATGATCAAATTACCAAATTAATAAAATTTGAAATAATTGAGAAATCGAGACTTTTTTTTTTTTTAAAGAGAAAAATGAGACTTTTTATATATAATGTTTTTATTTGTGTGCTGTCCCATCATAATGTATTCCTTTTCTTGTTTTTATTATCCCATGGGTTGTCGTATATAGTTGGGGGAGACTTGGAAGCAATCAAGCATAACGTAACATTAAGAATCAGACATTGACGGAAACAAGTAAAAAATTGTTTAATTGTGTGTTTTTATTATGGTTTATACATAGACCTTTGGACTTTGTTGCCTTGAATTTTTTTTTCTTTTTTTTTCTTTTTATTTATTACAAGGAAAACTTGCAATTACTAATGGATGGAAATATTCTTTACGTTCAAATTCATCAATTGATATTTATTATATTGTTCATTATGTTTATTTTAACACTATCTTGTAATTAAATATCAAAGTTATAATACAAAATAATGTTATATATTTATTTACTAAATATTTTATTAATACTATATATGAAAAAATAAAAAATAATAGTTTATGAAAAAAAAATAGTTTGAAGTAGCCAATCATGTTAATCACTTGGGAGATTTGTGGACAATGAAATTATTCAAATAACCCAACAAATTAAAGTGGGAAACTATCTTCTAATATATTTGGACTACATCATATTTAAAATGTTCAAATTTTTAATTACTAGCTACTTTATATAATCTTATTCTTTAAATTATGAATTTCTTTATCCACAATAACTTATTCAACAATAACGGTTGAGCCAAATGAGCCCCAAGCAGAACACCTAAAGGAAAATTCATAACTTTCTACATCATAATTTTATTGCATGACGTTGTCATCTATGTTAACAATAATCCAATTGCAAATAACACACTACAATACAAAGGAAGATGACAAATAGTGAAGATCAGATGAAGACAATTACAATGTTACTTAAAAGAGAATTAAGAATACTTAGAAAAATATAAACCAAAAGTAGTATTTATTTAGACTATCGATTTTACAAAGTTGCAAATATTTATTTTAGTGACAATTATAAAATAAATTTCCTATATTATCTTGGATTCATATACTTTGAGTTAC
The DNA here is from genome assembly GCA_002525835.2 of Ipomoea batatas. Lineage (NCBI taxonomy): Eukaryota > Viridiplantae > Streptophyta > Magnoliopsida > Solanales > Convolvulaceae > Ipomoea > Ipomoea batatas. The sequence continues at coordinate 40,840,604 of CM008341.1, read as the reverse complement.
ATATTTAAATAAACAAATTCGACATTCAATTTAACTATGTATAAACTTCTCCTATATAATCTTGAATTGATATACTTTCAAATATTTATTTAAATATAAACATTATGCATTAACCCATTCGCGCAATGCGTGTGTAAAATTATTAACTTGTTAAAAGTGTTAATTATATTTTTTACAAGTTCAACAATAAACAACAAACTATATACTTAATTATGTGCATGTGCAAAAGATTGGATACTAGAAGAAGGGCGCCGAATATGATAGTAGATAGTTTAGTCGGGTGCCGAATTAATGTGATACTAGATTTTGGTCGCCAAGCAACTAGTTCGAAGCTAAAACTCTTACGTCTGCAGGACAACTCACGTCAGTCCATCCACTAAATGATCATCAGAGGGTTACAAGAAGCAATACAAAACCATACATGCTACAGTTTCTACCAAACTACTCCAACACGCCTTCATCACCTTTGTAGTTAATTGACTACATGCATGCCAATTCGAATACCCAATAAGCCTTCAACAAAACATCTTGGCCCTGTTTAGTAAATGATTGTTAGCTGTTTGGATTAGCTGTTTGGGTTAGAATGTATGATTTGTTGATAACATTAGTTGGTTTTAGAAAGTTGGTTGGTAAATTAGTTGTTAGCTGATAGGTGTTTGGTATAATTTCTTTTTTAAAAAGCTAATTAAAAAAGACTGCTTTGAGTAGCCTTTTCAATTTTAGTATTTTGGAGTTATAAAATGCTTATTAACCAAACAACTAATAATGGTCAAATAAGATAAAATTGACTGATAGGGTGATTATTTATCAACAGGGCCCTTGAAAGATCACACACCACATTCGAGATATGAAGAATAAATATGAAGAGGACTTAGCGAATTAATTATCAAGTTTAATCAACTTCTTCACCAAATAAGGAAACCCAATTCGGCCTTTATATAGAGAAGATAACCCAATAAATTTGTCTGAAAGATTGCAGTATAAAAGTTCTCAAATTAAGCTACTACATGCGATTTAAACTTAACTTGAAAAGTGGGTCTAAAAACCAAAATTTGTTAGAGAAAATTCTGTCCATTGAAATACGCTCTAACTGAGATCCAAATTGCCTGTAGAAACACCTGGCTTACATCCAAAATCTAATACAGACTAATATATTTAACATATGTTTTCACTAATAATTAAGTCAATATAAAAAGGTCCAAATATATATCATTTGTACACTTACAAAATCCTTGATGTAAAGACTTTTTCTGAGACCAACATAATAAAAATATCATATCATTATTATCACATCATGGAGTAAGAGTGAAAGAATAGAATTTGAGAATACATATAGTACTCTTAACTTAATTGTAGCGTAAAATTCAATTCCTAATTGTCATGAAATCAAATCAATCTTTGTCTAAAAGGTGGACCACTTTAACTTAATTATAATGACAAAGTCATTTCCTAATTGTCATGAAATCAAATCAACCTTTGTTCTGCATTAAATATATATCTTAATTGGCATGTAAATTTACATTTAAAAAAATCGTTAGGTGCCCCGGCGCTTAGGTTTAGGGTGTATAGGCGGCGATTAATTGATCCCTAAACGGGCATGTATTTTTTTTTAAAAAAAAAATTGTTTAAATTTTTTTAATTTTTTACGACTAAAAATTATAAACTATTTAATACTTTAACAATTAATACTAAAATATTAATTGTTTTAAATTTTTCAAAAAAAAAAAATACTAAAATATTAAATATTAACCTAAAAAATATCTAGAATTTGAACAATTTAGGGTTATTTCGTTCAAAATGATATCGTTTTAATTTGACTGAAATAGCCCATTTTTTTTAAAAAAGGAACAATAACTAATCGACCGACAATGCGACCTAGTCGGTGCCTAGGAGCCCTAGGCGGTCAGCGCCTAAGCGGCCTAGGCGGTTGCCTAGATGGTCGACCGTCTAGACCACCGATTATGGTGATACGCTAGGCGGGTGGCGCCTAGGCGTGATTTTTGCAACAGTTGAAAAAATCACTAGGTACTCCTCGGGTGCCTGAGGGCCGGTTAGGGGCCTAGGCGACATTAATCGACGCCTAGGCGCCCGTGTATTTTTTTTATTTTTAAAATATGTTTAAAATCTTTAATTTGTTAAGACTAATAATTATAAACTATTTAATACTTTAATAGTTAATACTAAAATATTATATATTAAACTAAAAAACATCTAGAGTTTGAACAATTTAGAGTTATTTCACTCAAAACGATGTTTTGAGTGAAATAACCCATTACAAAAAACAATAGCTAATCCGCTGACTATACAACCTAGTCATTGCCTAGGAAGCATAGTCGGTGCCTAGTAGGGATTTTTGCAACACTGGTATTAACATAACATTTGAAATAACCTTATGATATTAAATATCTCTTGAAGTTTATATGAAAGTGCAATTAAAGCCTCAAATTTTAAAAATGTGTAATTAAACACTCAAAGTTAAAAATGTGGGAGGTCGGTGTCCAGATTGTTGCGGTGGATGAAAGTTAGCAACATCCATGAACCGCCGGTAGCATGTCAGCGCCGTGTGACCTTGGATGTCGCAAATCTGACAGCGAACACCGCCGCGACCGCGCTGCCCTCTTCCCCGTTGTCCTCTGTGATTGCGACCTCGACCTCGATTCATGTGGCTGGAGGTCGGTGGCTGCTGAGTATGGAAAGCCGATGGAGACGCTGGGACTGGAGGGTCATCTTGGAATAGGTACTGGTGGGTTGATAAGAGATCAGCCACCTCTGGAATTGTCAATGGGGCACTCTTCGTTGTTAGGGAGGCTACGAGACCGCGGAACTCCGGCCGCAGGCCACGAAATACGTGAAGGTTTTGTTCATCCAAGCTTACCGGTCGACCCGCCTGCGTAAGTTGTTCAACTAAAACCTGAGCGCGACCGAGGTACTCGGACGGAGAAGACTCCCCTTGGCGAAGATTCTGAAGTTGCGTCAAGAGGCTCAGAGATCGCGCACGGGAGGAAGAGCCAAGTGCAGTTTCGATCGCAACCCATACAGAACGCGATGTGGAGTGCCCGATCGCGAGGTATAAAACTTCTTCAGCGAGAGAGGATATGAGCATGCTCAAAATGGACTGATCCTGCTGAATCCATTGAGCGCGTAGAGGATTGGCCACCGGCGGCGCATCAGGAGTGGACGCAGCGACGAACTCTGGTGGACAGGTCATGGTGCCGTCAACAAAGCCATACAAGCTTTGGCCACGTAAAAACGGCACAAGCTGCGCTCTCCAGAACAGATAGTTCGTGGCGTTCAGCTTGAGGGATACATAATGGTGGGCTTGGTGAAGCATATTGGAAGAGTGATTGGTTTGCGAGGTTGTGGCCGGTACGGTGACAGTGGTGATAGCACGATCAGAGACTGTACCCTGTGCGGCAGTGGGAGCAGGTGGTGGATTGTTATTTTGGTTAGAGGCCATGGGATCAAATAGGCTTAAACTGATACCAGATTGAAGAAATAATGCTGGAGTATTGAATTACATTTCAGAACAGTACATTGCATACTTAAATACAAGAATAATAAGCACAAAGGTAGGAAATAAGCCTAAGACTAGGTGGAAGAAGCCTAAGACTCTAACTGTCTAATATTTACTGGTAAAATTATTACGGTTAACCATTATTCACAACTGCTAATCATCTTTTACCGTCGTCGCCGCCATTACAAATATCAGTCGTCCGTTGCCATTAAAAAATCAATCTCCGTTGAAGATTTGAAGGCGACCATTTTCTACAATGGAAGAAGCGATCAACGCACCTTCTCAACTAGAAGGCAACCAAGTGGTTGCTTTCTACAACAGAGAAGGCAACCGGCGTTGCCTTTTCTAGCTACTAGAAGGTGACTAAGTACGTAGTCGCCTTCTACATGGCCATGTTTGGTTATCAGCTTATCCGCCATTTTTTAGCGGTTTGACCATCTTTAGCGTTTTGACAAAGTCAAACCGCTAAAAAAACGTTTGGTTAATGGCTTTTTCACTTAGCGAATCGCTATCCAATCCGCCAAAATTGAAACGCTAATAGGAGCAGCGTTTAGCATTAGCTTTTCTCCTTTTATTTTCTAAATTCCAGTTTTGCCCTTGGATCTCTTTTTTTCATATTGGCTGCTGACTTGCTATATGTAATATGCTTCACTCCATTCATCTAAAATGCAACTTTGCATTCCTATAATTAAATTTAATAACTATTTTACCCCCTTTATTTAATTCTTAAATTTAATATCATACATTACATCATTCCTTTTTTTTTTTTTTGGGAGAAGTGTACCCCTCCCCTTATTCTTTGTTTTTTTAATTGTTTATTTTTTAAAATATTTGCTTTAATTTCTTTGTAATGTTAATCATCATCATCATTATTATTATTATTATTATTATTATTATTATTATTATTATTATTATCATTATTATTATTATTATTATTATTATTATTATGTATACCCTTTTGGTCATTTTACATGTTAACCGCTAATCTAAACAGCTAATTTTACCAAACATCTTTTTACAAACCGCTAATACAATCCACTGGTCAAACCCGCTAATACAATCCGCTATTTGATAACCGCTAACACAATCCGCTACCGCTAAAAGCTAACCGCTGATAACCAAACAAGCCCTAATGTATTGATAGTTAATAATTTTGGACGGCAATTAATATATTATGTACTTTCAATTTATTTATACGTACATAATTTGTTAACAACATGCACATAATAATGTCACTTTAGACTTGGATATACATTGCAAAGTGAACCCAGTTCATGGTATAATTTTTCCTCATTATTCTTGATTTGGCTTGTGCTTTTATGCATAAGTGCACAATTTGATGTTTATTATTGAACTTATAAAGATAATGTAATTAACACTTTTAACAAGTTAGATGCTAACTATATATGGCACCTAGCTTTTTTTTTTTTTTTGGTATGCCAACTCTAATTGGAATGTGGTTCGAACCTAAGATCTTTCTTATAGAAATCAATGGGTAAGTTAAAAATTAACGAAATATTTTGTTACTAAAGTTTATACTATCGAATTGTAGGGTTATTTAAGTAAAGAAAATAATATAATAGAGGGTAAAGAAAGAAAATCATAAAAAATTACTAAAATCAAAATAATATGAACCATTCGTTTAAGTAAATAATTACCACCAACATTTTTTCTTCTCGCCCTAACTTTATTGGCTCTTATTAAGAGTGTAGATTGTAGATAATAACCATAAGGTAATTGCTTAGTCTGATACTACTTTTTTTTTTTTTTTTGGGATAACCATAATGATTATTTATTTGTATATATTTGTTTTATTTTAAATAGGGATATTGATGGATAAATACTACCCGGGTCTACCACGGGTCAGCCCCGGAGCGGAAATAGGGGGCCAACCCGGGTCCACACGACTGGGCCGTATTTGGCCCAAGTTGACCCCTCGAGGTCAACTTGGCCGACCCCGGTCCATGACTTGACCCCTCGGGGTCGTCTTGGTCGAGCCCCGAGCTCGGCCACGGCCTGGAGTCCCAGTTTGACGCGGTCTTTTCGGCGCAAGACGCGGTCCTAGGCCGTTAGAGTGGTTCTCTCCGAGCGGTTGGGCCTAAGAATTGGTATAAAAACATGCGACATTGTCTTATTGAGACATCTTCATCATACTTGGTCCTAACGACATTCTTGTCCTATTATTACACAATCTTGTAATAGCTTTATCCTTTATTCAATATATAAAATACCTCCAAGGTACACTTTTGATCCGTTACTTGTCATACCCCCTATAATCTTATCGAGTTTATTGATTTGGGCTACCCGGGTTAATTAAATCCATAAGATATTTTGATTATTTAAATGATATTTATTTTCTATTCAAAGATCCAACCAAACACAAGAATATGACTTCTCATATTATCTCATGTTTATTCCCCTTTGTGAACCAAACAGTAGAAATCTACAACTATTATTACTTCCTAACCGACTCAAGTACCTTAGCAATTCGAGAGTAAGGGAACATGTGACAAGATAATGGTCTCAGACCCAACATAGCGAACCGACCCAGAAGATCAAGTGTAACGGATGCCTAATGTTATTAAATAGCAGCGCCTCATTAAAGGAGCAAAGTTATGAAGGGGTGCGGACGCTTAATGAGGAGAGCTCGTAGTTATTAGGGACACTGCACGATAGTTATTACAAGTTCTGTTACACATCATAGGAGGCGTTGTACTCATTTAATTTAGTACCTGGACCTCAGTAATACAAACTACCTTTTTTTCCAAATACATTTCGAGACAACATTATTATTGTCAAATACAAATAACACAAATAATAAACATTTAATACAACTTATATTACCAACACATTTTTTTTTAATAATTGAGCACTAACATCATTGACTCTTATTAAATTTTACATTACATATAAATAGAGATGGAGATTTAGATAGTAGATAAATGTTGCACTGCAACAAAAAGTTAGTTCTAATGGGGCATAAATCTGATAGGAAGGCCATTGACCGGAATCGGCACTGCATTACTATAGACTATCTTCTCGTCCGGCATCAATATCTCCAATTTGAAGTTGGTGACAACATTGTGCATGAACACAACTAGTTCTAGTCGAGTGTACTCTTTCCCGGGACACATTCTCGGCCCGCCGCCAAACGGCACAAAGGTGAAGGGTGCAGGTCCATTTCCCTCGAATCTTGATGGATCAAACTTCTCTGGTTCAGTGAAATATTTGGGATTCTTGTGTGTTGAATACGGATTCCAGAATGTCTGTACGAATGTCATTCACAAAAAGTTATAAGTTTAGACTTATTGTTGAAGTCAAGTGTTATTTGGACAGTGAAGTTGGTGATAATTACGATATCATATCGAATTTTTAAAGATGTAAAGCTGATATTGATTCTTATTTCTCTAGTATGAAAGTGTTCTCACAAAGGGATCCAAAACATATATATAGGGGTAACTATAATCATCTATGATGTTGATGACTAACCTTCCATCCTTTTGGAATAATAAATCCAGCGTAGATAAAATCTTTGACAGTCTCTCTAAAGCCACCTTGTCCTGGTGGGATTAGCCTTAGTACTTCACATGCTACATTCCATGAATATTTCATCTTTTGAATATCTTCCCAACACAATCTCTCATTTGGTCCCTTCGACTTGGCAATCTCCATTTGTTCTGCAAAAAAATCAAATTCAATTCTTAACATTCATATTTTAACTAAAAAGTATTATGGGAGTGTTTGATAAATAACTGTTAGCTGATTCTGTTAGTAAATTTGACTACTTGATAGCATTAAGTGATGGTAGAAAAGTGTTTTGATAAATTAGTTGTTAGCTAATAAGTGATTATATGCAAAATATGGTCATAAATATGGGGAAGTTCAGCAAGATACTTCAATATACAGGTTATGGCGGAACTGGTAGAATGGTAGCTGGGAATGATAAGTCCGATAATATAGTTGTAAATCTGGGCCTCGTTCATGTGTTGTCCCTCCTCATCGGTGGCGCTAAGGAGGCGGCCCAACACGTCTTGTCCTTCCTCCTCCACCTTACCTGAACTACAACTCATCATCGCCTCCGCCTTCCTCTTCTTTATCACCTCCAGGAGCCGACTTCGCAGCACGCTGCCGGCTTTCATGGCGCGGTTGTAGGCGGTGCCGGGGAGGTTGAGCGGCAGGGTGAACATGCCGGAGGTGACGATAAGAAAAGGTTCCAACAGCCTTTTGACCTCGTCGCGGCCCTCAATGTTCAAGAATAGCTTGCACGCCAGAGCGAAGGTGTAATATTTGGAGAGAGGATAAACCTTGACTTCTCCGAAGGGCGCCACCTCCTCGGCGAGATGTTCCTTGTGTAAGCACATAAATCAGTTTGGTTACCATTAGTGACTATATACACACTTTTAAAGAGATCCCTTTAATTGGGCTAACTTGGTGAGAACAAAAATTAGTCCAATACATACTTGGGGCTTCCCCAATAGTTATTAATTCAAGGTTTTTGAGAAAATTATTGCCAACATGGGTAGAGAGAAAAGAGAAAGAAGCCAAGCTGCATGCTCCGGAAAATTTGCACGGGAGCTTGCACATAATCCTTCCTAACAAAGAGAGCTCACTTGCAACTTGAGTTACCTTATTGGTTAAAAATCACTATTAAAGATGCTCTTTAAACTCTTACAAGTGCTTTCTATAGTTATGACGTATTCAAAACAGCTCTTGTAACTTTATAAAAGATAACTCTAGTAACCTAGAGAAAATTAGGAACCCTTATACCAATTATGATAATCCTAATATTGACGAACTTTATATTAATACTAATTGCAAAGTAAAACGTTATACCTTGGCCATGGAATCCATGGTGGAGATGTAGTGTTTGAGATTCTCCGGTTTGAGAATCTCTTGGACGTGGGTCCGGTTGATTATCGTGATCTTCTTGAGGACGTTTTGGGCATTGGTGGGGAGCATCAGCGGCTTCGTCACCGACTGCGGCCACCACGTGGTCAGGAGGGTGTTCTCGTTGGTGAACAAGAACTTGTTCCCGGCGGCGCCGCAGAACACCGCCACTTTCTCCCCAGCTATGGAGGTCTTGAAAACCTCCGACGAATACTTCTTCATCCTGTCGGATATGTATTTCTCCGGCCCCGACACCATCATGTCAATGTTTTCTCCGACCACCGGCCAGCCGGTGGATCCCGGCGGGACGTTTGGTTTTGAGGTATTGGGCTTAGTGATGAAGTAAATGATGGAAAGGGACACGTAAAGGACTGTAAAGACAAGTGAGTAAAGGAGAAAAGCATCCATGTTTTTGCTTCACTTCTTCAATCAATCACAGACAGATATACGAAGAAGATGAAGACAAGGGTTTGGAGGTTCACTGTGCTTTTAGCTTAGCCTCCTTACGAAGCTATTTATAAGTCCCCAAAAATAGGGAAAGGGTGAAATGAGTTATTAGTATGAGATTCCAAAATTTTACATCATCAATTATTCTCTTGATCTACCGTATGAATAACACATTTTTATCTTGAATCGGCCCACTACATTAGGGTCAAATGTCGCGCTACCCGTGCACGTGGGTTCCAAGAGGGAGCAGCTTCTCCGCTGATCGGGGCCCCGGTCTATCCGGGCTACTATCGTGTCCCGCAAGAGACCTTTAGCCCCTTTGAAGTAGCCTGTAATGGTCGGTTTAAAGGGCGGAGACCGGTCAACACGGTTGAACGGGAGTAGAATACGTAGATTGGGAAGTTAATACCTATCACTTTACAAAGCCACATTTTGTTCAGTCGTTATACCGTGGACTATGGTCACAAAACGACGTCGTTAGTCGTAACGAAGTTTCGTAACTGATACTACAGTTCATCTCAAATGATAATGCCACACATTTGTTTTTATATTATCGAATGAAACTGTATTATATCGAAAATGAACTGCAGTTGTGTTGAACTGATAATGAATAACATTTTCACATTTTTGGGTACTGTAGTTATATATATCGAAAAGGAACTACAGTTGTGTTGAAAGTGAACTGCAATTGTGTTGAATTGATACTGAATAACAGTTTCATATTTTTTGGGTGTATATTGTTCAATAAAACTTTAGTTATATCAAAATGATATTGTAGTTGTGTTGAAATGAAATTGCAGTGTATTATAAAAGAAATTGTAAGTAGTTGTGTTGAAATGAAACTGAATAACAATTTCACATATTTGAGTGTATAATGTTAAATGAAACTGCAGTTATATATATAGAAAAAGAACTGCAGTTGTGTTGAACTGATACTGCAGTTATGTTGAAAGGGAACTATATATATATTTCTTGCATGATGAGACCGATCTAAAATGACTTAACATAAAACTAATTAATCTATGTATATCAATGTATGAAAAAATTAAGGAGCTCCAGGGAATGGTGTAATTGATATACAAATAAAATGACAAGCCAACCAAGACGACCACAAATTCGATTTTTATTAATGGATAAATATCATATAAGTCATCAAATTTATCTAAAAAACGCAATTAAGCACTTCAATTATTTTTAAAAACTGTAATTTAATCCATTTTACTTTCTATTACAAACTAATTTTTTTCACGCGATAATGCCCAATATAATGTTTATTTTTAAATAAGAACTTCAAAGTGATTCAATACAAGATTATATATGAGATGTTCATGCATATACAATTGAATGTTGAATTTATTTAGGGAAAATTGCATTTTTCGTCCCTAAGTTATAGGGTAATTGTAGAATTCGTCCCTAAGTTATGGTAATACACACTTTTCGTCCCTAAGTTATCATTGGCGTTGCACTTTTCGTCCTTGAGTTATTCAAATTGCAAATTTTGTCCCTAAATTATCATTACGTTGCACTTTTCGTCCCTATCTTAAATGTGCAAACTTCGGTAAATTTTTGTTTAAAAAATTTTTATTCGAACTTTTTCAATAAATTTCGTTAAAAATTTGGCGTTGAACCGGAAAAGTTCGAATAAAAATTTTTTTAACGAAAATTTATCGAAGTTTGCACACTTAAATTAGGGACGAAAAGTGCAACGTAATATAACTTAGGGACGAAATTTGCAATTTGAATAACTCAGGGAAGAAAAGTGCAACACCAATAATAACTTAGGGACGAAAAGTGTGTATTACCATAACTTATTAGGGACGAATTCTACAAAAACCTTATAACTTAGGGACGAAAAATGTAATTTTCCCATTTATTTATTTAAATTGGTAGTTCAAAGTATATGAATGCAAGATAATATATGAGATGTTGATTATAATTGTCACTAAAATAAATATTTGCAATTTTGTAAAAACGGTAGTCTGATCTAATTACTTAGTCAGATTTTGTATTATAACTTTGATACGGAGTATTTAATTACAAGATAGTGTAAAAATAAGACAATGAATAATGTACTGAATATAATTAATTAATTAATTCGAAGGTAAGGAGTCTTTACATGGTAGAAAATAAAGACAATGTAACTAATGAAAATATATCTTTTCTTTAAATTTTTTTATAACAAATAATATTTATTGTAGAAAATAAAGACATAACTAATGAAATTAATCAAGACCTTGTGGTCTATTGGCACCAGGTTGCACTCCTATATCGAACGCGGTGAGTGACTCTTTGTGCTTTAGTAGGTTGAGAAAGTAGTTATGAACAGATACTGTATTGTAACAGAGTCAACAATACTCACAAAAAGAAATTTGATAATTAGTAATTTTTATCATGGTTGAAAAAATCAACGGGTGCTCAGGGAGCGCCTAGTTGGGGATTAATCGGTGCCTGGGTGCCAATGTATTTTATTTTTTCTTATTAAATTATATAATACTTTAATAGTTAATATTAAAATATTAAATATTCACCTAAAAACATCTAGAGTTTGTACAATTTAAGGTTACTTTCTCAAAACGATGTTGTTTTGAGTGAAATAACCCATTAAAAAGAGAAGAACAATAGTTAATTGGCTTTCTAGGCGGCCTAGTCGATGCCTAGGAGGTCTAGTCGGCGCCTAGGAGGCCTAAGCGGTCAGCGCCTAAGCGGCCTAGGCGGAAATTCGGCGGCCTAGACGGTCGCTTAGGCGGCTGGCTAGCCGCCTAGACCACCATTTAAGGTGATACGCTAGGTGGTCGACCAGGGCCTAGCGCCTAGGCGGGGATTAATTGACGCCTTGGCGTGATTTTTGCAACACTGATTTTTATTGTAGAAAATAAAGACAATATAACTAATGAAATTATATCTCTTTTTTAGTATTTTGATATGAATAAAATTGTTTTGAGTAAAGTAATTGTAAATATCAAATTCTAAATTAAAGAAATGCATATGTATTTTTTTATTTTTTTTTTGCTGTAGCTGCTAATTTATTTAATTTAATAAAAATAATAGAGTGTGGTACTTACTTTTCAATAATAATACTCTAACATATTCGTAGTATATTTTAACAATTATGCCAACTCTAATTGGGATGTGGTTTGAACCTAAGACCTTTCTTATAGAAATCAATGGGTAAGTTAAAAGTTAACGGAATATTCCGTTACTAAAGTTTATACTATCGAAATGTAGGGTTATTTAATGGAAGAAAATAATATAATAGAGGGTAAAGAAGGAAAATCTATCATAAAAAAAATTACTAATATCAAAATAATATGAACCATTCGTTTAAGTAATAATTACCATTAATATTTTTTTTCTTCTCGTTAGGGCCCTAATTTTATTAGCTCTTATTAAGATTGTAGATAATAACCATAAGGTAATTGCTAAGTTTGATACTATTTTTTTTTTTTGGGTGAAATAGTCACTTGAACTATAAATACAATTAAGCCTTTTACACTTTATCAGTAACCAATAAGTTACACATAAAATTATCGCCTTTTAGTATCTTTAACTGCCATTGACTATCTTGACCACCGCCGCTGCAATTAAAATAATAAGATAAAATTGTCGATCGCCAATGACATAAC
>CM008341.1:40817254-40828033 GCA_002525835.2 Ipomoea batatas | reverse complement strand
AAATGGAAAACAGAGAATGTTAACTGAAAAATTAGAAAATAGAAAACAGAAAACAGTTTTCTGTTTCAAAATTTCTACTATTTCATACAACATAGATAGTTAGTGTGGAATGGACTCTTTCCGATCCTTAAGTATGAAACCTATCAAATTGCCTCATTAAACTTTCTTTTGGATGTTTGACTTTTGAGAATAATGATAATAATAAGATGAATATCACAATACTTGCTCTCTTTTCACTTTCTTTATTATGAAGTTTGAATTTTGGGATAGATGCAATCATTTCAATCTTTTATTAACACAGTAATCATTTTGTAATTAGTAAGGTTAGTTGAACTTATAATATCCATGGTTAGGTTGGTGAATATTTTTATATATCTAGACTAGTCTAGTGGTACAGCGTATTCGAGGAATATACTAGGATATAGCCGTCGACTACCACGACATCGCCGTACTAAGTCATTTATAGCATTCAAATGATCACTGCAATTAGGTGGAAAGTCTGTACTGTGAAGTTGACTGGACTCATTTTGTCAAACTATTTACACCAACAGAAACGGTATATTTTGTCTTCCCCAAGAAATTTTAATTAAGACTACTTCATTTTAATTAAGACTACTTCTTTCATATAAATGGTATTAATAATATCATGGCCGGAAAAAAATTTGGTCGGACCATTTCTCTTTTTGGCGACACAGAAGATACAGAATTAAGAAAAGAAAGAAAAAACTTTAGTTTACAGGAAAATTTGTATTTGTTATCTGAACATGTGTTTTGATTGTCTTTAGTCTTTTGACTTAGGCCATGGAGAATCACAAAGAGAGAAATCAATTTCAGTTGTCTATAATTGATTAGGTCTAACTAATAAGTTCAACTCTCACGAAGAGTCGAACTTGATCACAATAACATTTGCAACAACCAATACCTATATCCATAAATTCAGGTATAGCATCAAGAATATGTATATCAAGAGTGTTTGGCCCTGGACAAATCAGTGAACTTGGTAATCACAAGGTTCTAATAAGTTTGACTGACTGCTATTTATTGATATTTATGATTTGAGCCGGCAGTTATGAACAACATAAGCTGATTTACTTTATTGTAATTTTTTATTGACTAGATCGAGTCATAATGCAGAATTTACACAAAACGCAACTTTAGATAGCAGTTGCGAGTTTTTTCATAAATCAAAAAGTGTTCAATCATGCTATGACTTGAAACTAATTAATTTGTACATCCGTTTACTTTCATGTAAATATGTTGAACGGAACAAACTCATTTTGATTAAACATGTCGAATCCACTCAATTTATTGTAGGAGGATCATATCACTAAAGGGGGGTTATTAGGAGGGTCAACTGACTCCCCCCTCTCGATCTGATCCAACTTTCCATTTTTATATTATATTATTTATTACTATTGTATAACTGGGTACAAACTATATATAAATCAGATGAAGAATTTTTCAAGACAAGAAAATGCCATATTCTATGAATATGTACTTAAATTATTTTTGTGTTGTGAATCGGGTCACGTCTTGGTTACCAACAAGCAGCAAGTACGCAAGAATCGCCGCGCTCCAAGTAGATGATTATCCCTTTGTGGCGGCCAGAGGCCACACACACGGAAAAGTGTAGAAGGTCAATGGAGACGGCCACTAGCAACTCATGCAGCCACCTACTTTTGGAAGAATAATTATATTCCTTCTAAAATGTTGATCTTATAGAGTAATGGTTTCAAAAAAATCTTAGAGAGTAACAAACACAATTATATTCCGTCAAATACAAGTTATAATGTTACAAAGTCTTAAAAGTTTCTAAAATGTGTGTATTATGATTATACCGTGTTCTATATTCAACTTAATTTGGGACCGTTGATAAATAAACTGTTAATATGATTATAATGTCAGATGATTGGCTCTTGTATGCATATATCATGTCCAATAATTCTTAACTGAATCTTATTATACATTGAATAAAAGTGATACTGGAAAGTCGTCACTCAAGGCAAATATATATTAATTAGTCTCATAGTGGTAGGAAATTAACACAAGCCAAATTTGGATTAGTCGCATAGTAGTGGGATGACTTGAACAAAATTGGAATTAGTCTCACAGTGCTAGAGATATTAAATGTTGTGTGTGTCCAAAAAAAAAAACATATATGGATTTTGTTTAGTAGTATGGAGACTCGAACTCGACACTTTTTAAAATCTATGATTCCAAATTAAAGAATATACTTCGTAACCTTTATTTCAACTGAAAATTTTAATGACTAGTGATATTGTATATTTATTATACTGTATATACGAAAATGTTTATTGCTCCTACATTTTCCACTCACAAACTTGCTACTCCCTCATATATGGCAAATTAAATCAAGATAGGTTTGTTTTTTTCCTTTTGTCTTTTGTTTATTTTAAATCTCAATCAATTAATTAACTCCAAGCTATTGTCATTACATTATAATGCAATGACATCAAGCATTGTCATTTTAAATATTTCATCCCAAACAAACTTTAATGGTACCGTATAGTATACAAATTAGAAAATTGTTATTATTATAGGAACTGGTAAACTAAAATTCATGAGTAAGATTCTCCTTAGCATGAGAAGAGTTGACAAATGTGTTGGGCTTCTAGTATGCAAGAAGAAGAAACCTTCCATGTTTGACATGCTTTATTTACTTGTTTTTTTCAATTGATTACTTTATATACTTTATGCATTGTGTAAGGTAAAGCACATATATAATCCAACTAACTTATTGCATACTTATCTAAAGTAGACGTGTTCATGTGATATGATATGAAGTTTGAATTTTAATAAAATAATAATTAAAAAAAATAGAAAAAAAAATAATAGATGTAGGTGTATGGTAATAGTAATAATGGGGTTATTAAATCATGACCGAATTACATAACAGTGTAATCGTAGTTTGTCAAATACGAAAATAATAGACCTATTATGTTTTTAGATACATTAATTTTGAATTTGACAAGAATAACAATTTTCGTAATTATATTATATACTATATGAAGAGAATTTGAACTTGAAATTCTGGTTTAGATAAAAGATTATAAGAGCATCCTTATTAATGAGGTTTTTTTTTGCGGTTTACGCGCGTCAGGTGCAACAGGCGCAGAAGCTTCATTTTTTTTTCTTTCCTTGCATCTCTTTTCTCTAACAAGGAATCTACTGTACTAATAACCCTAAATTATTCACTGTTATGGATGTTCTAAGTGTCAACTTGAGGGTTAGTGGAGTTAAGCGAATTCGTAAAGGAGAATTTATCTTTCAACAAACCTAGCTTATAATCGTCATAAATTGTCTTATAGGTCGTCTCCTTGTGTCTTCTTAGGCTATCCTGAGTCTTTTAGGGGTACAGGTGCATGGACTTGCGTACTAACAAGATTTTTGTGTGCAGACTAACAAGATTTTTGTGTGCAGACATGTTCGGTTTTGATGAGACTGTTTATCCTTTTATTTCTAAGCCTGTTGTGCAGCCGTCATGCTCAGCCATTAGAATAATGGGAGAAAAAAAACCTAGCTAACTGATACCAGATGAGAACTGTTGTATTGATATTCACAACACTTAACCATAATCTGTACAAGGTATAAGTATATATACAGAGTTGAAGGTAAAAATAGACTAGGACAAGGAGTCATAGCCTAACACAATCTCTAGAGTCCTAATACCAAGCAACCTTTTTTATCGCCCTTCTGCAACGCCAATCATTGACTCACAACAGGAACTTTAATAATAGGCATCCAAGTTTGAGTCAGTCTCAAATGATTGATTCAATAAGTGAAAGACAAAAAAAAAATTAAGTGTCACATTACAACTTGTTAAAAAATCAATGTCAAATTGTATAAAATTGGGTTAGTGTATGCGGTCAATTATTGTGTGGACCATTGTCTACACAGAGTTATGTGGAACATAATAAATAGTATATTTTTAATTTGTTAAAAGTATATTATTTGTGTATTGAATGTATATTATACAAAATAATATATTTTTAATACTCAAATAATGTATTTTTTCTGAATGTAATGTACATTTTTAATATACTAAAAGTACATTATTTGTGTCCTAAATGGATATTATTTGATAGTATAGTTCACACAGTTTTGTGAACCATGATCCATACAGTAATAGTATATGTATACCATTTTGGTGCACCCATGGCCGTCGTAGATTAGAAAAGTCAGTACGGGTTGGATAATGGACTTGAGAAGTTACTAGATTATATATGCAGCTTGCACTTCTGTCAAAATTATGAGAAATTCAATTTGGACTTGGTTAGTTGTTTCAGTCAACATTTCTAGAGAATTGAATTGGGTAGATGTGGTGATATCCGTGAAGTTTAGTTGAGATTATTTGATATAGAAAATTTTTGTCATGGGAGTTCGAAAGATTAAGTCTAGTATTTTGTCATTAAAATGTTATATTAGGCTGGTTAGTAAATACCGAGAAGAGTAAATTAAAGAAAATGCCCACATCTTTGAAATTTTATTTTTGGTCCTAGATTTATATGTGATAATACACTTTTAGTCTTTTTTTTATTAGAATATTCACTTTTGATCCTAGTATTATTGTGACATGACCATTTTTGGTCCTTAGCTCTATCAACAAATCAGTTTAAATATCGTTAGATACAATGATATTTTGGTCTTTAATTATGAATATTTTCAAAAAAAAAAACATAAAAAATATACTCGTTCAACATACTTTGTATAAAAAAAATTGAAATGCCTTTTGCATTTAACAATAATATTTCAACGGTTTTGTTGCTAAAGGACTAAAATTGGTCAAGCTACAATAATACTAGAACCAAATGAGGATGTTCTAATAAAAAGGGACTAAAAATTGTCACTTATAAATTTAGGACCAAAAATGAAATTAACTCTTAGTTATAACTTTGGTTATAATGATAAACATTTGATCTCGACAATTGATTGACTGACTCCTTATCCAACTAATTACTCTGTAATTGATTGATTACTTATCTAAAGTGTTTCATGTGATATGATATGAACTTTGAAGTTTATCACTTTATCTTAATTACTCCGTAATTGACTGATTACTTATCTAAAGTGTTTCATGTGATATGATATGAACTTTGAAGTTTATCACTTTATCTGTTCAACCCGTGACCAAGAATGGAGGGAAGTTGTTGCTAGCAGAAGATGATGGTAATGTTTGATGATGGTAATGATGAGATGGTTTTATACTGACCCTTTAACTATTATTATATCTCCGTCGTATTTTGTTTGTTTAATTCGGTTAACGAGATTTGACTGAAGGTATTTTTAACTCAATGTTTCATAATATTAAGTTTAGTATTAGTATATAAAGTTTATATATTTCGAAACTATATTAAAAGTACTATTAGCCAAGCACATTGTGCTCATTTGGCATGTAGTGGCCACCCTCAAATGGGAGGTCATGAGTTCGAGTCTCAGTGGAGGAGATCTCGAAATTGACTCTTTGTGCTTCAACAGGTTGAGAAAAAGTATACATGAACAGATACTACAATGTAATAGGGTCAGTTGTATTCAAAAAAAAAATATTAAAAGTACTATTAAATGCAAACAACCAATTTTAAAAATAATTGAAATTATTAAAAAAATAATAAATAAATAGTTGATTTGACCAATAAATAATAAACAAAACATGCAAAATGGGACAAATGAAGTATTATTTTTTATAAATTAATATTTATAAAGTCAACCTATCATTTCAAAATTTTTTTGAACGAATTCAACAATTATTAGTAGTTATAATATGCACATTGTGTAACTAAACTATTGTCCAATATGAAAATTGAATAGTAAATAAGTCTACAGCCAGACTAGTGCCTAGCGCTAAGCGCTGCAACCCATGCCACAAAGTTACGAGTTTATTTTCTCATACTTACATAGCTTAGCGCCAATTTTTAGTGATAAGATGTTAGACTTAGACCTCCGACATATACCTAAGCGAAATGTTTCTATATCAAACTTTATCAAGTAAAATTTACTGATATCCCCACACTTATTTAATTTGTAATAGTGGCTACTAATTTTCTCTTGATACCTGAAAAAGATAACTTATAACAACAAATTTAAACTTCATTCTTAATTAACCACTGGATTAACGCATGCTAGCTTGTTAATGAGGACTTAGCTTCATGGATTACTTAATAGATTATAATGAAACTGGAGGGAGTCATAAATGACAGCTATAGTTAGACAGATGTTTTCCGACATTATAAATTGTTTTTATTAATTAATTACTACTGGTATATATATTTTTTTCTAAAGTCAATTCCTAATTATCCCTAAATATAATAATTTAATTTGTGAATTATTCCAACAACACGAACTAACATATGCATGAACACATAGTACAATTCTGCACGATTTCTTCTATATAAATACCCCAACCTACATTCCCATCATATCCACAAAAACTCAGATCAACCTAAATCTAGCTTGCTTTCTTCATACATTTTGAAGAAAATCAGAGAAAAAACCATGAATGTTAAGATAGAAAGCACGAGAATCGTCAAGCCTTTGTATGAAGGCAATCCTCCATTGACGACAAGCCATGTCCCTCTTAGTGTGTTTGATAAGGTCACTTTTGATGCTCATATTGCTATTATTTATGCGTATCGGCCACCCACCCCTCCGAACAGCACTATCTTGTTGGGGCTTAGAAAAGCGCTTGCAGTATATAGGGAGTGGGCAGGGAGATTGGAAAAAGACGAGAAGGGTAACCCAATTATTTTGTTGAATGACAAAGGTGTGAAGTTTGTAGAGGCATCAAGCGACACTACTCTTGACAAGATAATGCCTTTCAAGCCATCAGCGTCATTGCTCAACCTTCACCCTAGCCTTAATGGGGTGGTCGAGCTAATCCAAGTCCAGCTAACGCGTTTCAAGTGCGGTTCTCTAGTGGTTGGGTTCACCTCTCACCACGTCATTGCTGATGGTCACTCCACGAGTGATTTCTTAATTGCATGGGGCAAAATGTGCCGTGGCATCATGATTCAGCCCTTACCGTTACATGACCGCACCATTTTTGTCCCGAGAAACCAGCCTAAAATTGAGTACAACCACGTCGGAGCCGAATACATGCCGAAACAAATAATGAAAAACGACCCTTTCATCAACAACAACGACATGAATTTCTTGGAAGACATCGTGGTTCACAAAGTCCACTTCACCTGCGAGTTCCTAGCTAAGCTCAAGGCCAAGGCCTCTGCCATGAACGATGGCGCCAGGCCATACAGCACCTTCGAAAGCCTCGTGGCGCATCTATGGCGGGCCATAACCAAGGCAAGAAACCTCGGAGGCTTCGAAACTACCCACATTAGAATCTCTGTTGATGGTCGTGCACGCCTCAACCCCAAAATCCCCAACGAATACTTCGGCAACTTAGTCCTCTGGGCATTCCCAACCGCCAAGGTTAAAGACCTATTGCGCGAGCCTCTTCCCTACGCAGCAAAGCTCATCCACGACGCCGTTTCGAAGGTCAACAACAACTACTTCAGATCATTCATAGATTTCGCGAATTCCAAGGTAGTTACCGAGAAAGACGGCCTTGTTCCAACTGCCGACATGGACAAGCACATTCTTTGCCCTAACCTGGAAGTTGATAGTTGGCTAAGGTTCCCATTTTACGACTTGGATTTTGGAACTGGGTGTCCATACATCTTCATGCCCACATTTTTCCCGACAGAAGGGATGATGTTTCTCCTTCCATCTTTCATTGGAGATGGAAGCATTGATGCTTTTATTCCTTTGTTCCCAGACAACTTGGCTACCTTCCACCACAATTGTTATTCTCTTGACTAATGTTTTCTTTTTAGAAGCCACGGCTACTACTAAATAATCATGTTTTGGTGTAATAGATCATAATTATTTATACCAACAATATTATCTCATTTTCAAATTACTCTTTATCAGTTTAACATTTTTGTAATTCACTCACTATTTTTATACAGTACAAAATAAATTATACTTGCTTTAATTATTAATTATAAATATAATTGTCTAACTTAAATTTACAATTATTAATAAATATTTATGGTAATTATTCGGCATTAAATAAGAGATAAAAAATTAATAAGAAGAGCAAATCATATAAAAGATGCCATACAATATCTTACATAAGGTAAAGTAATAGAAAATTTAATGATTATTTCGAAATCAAATATAGGAAATATTGCCGGAAACATTGATTTCATCCACACAAATCCTAATCTTTCTTAAACGTGTGCTCCTTTTCCTTCAATCACAAGAACCCCATTTTTCCGTTCCGCCCCTCACTTTCACGTACTTGACATGTGGGTTTCCTCCTGCAGCTACATGGATTTCTCTTTGCACACCATCAAATCGGTGAAAACCTCCGCGTTTTCGCGATGGTTTACGGCAACTTCCTGCTACGAAAATTAATTATTACCATAAAGCGATGTTGTAATATGATTTAGACAATTATATTATTATTAAAATAAATATAGAAAAATAAAAGGAAAAATAATTTAAAAAGTAAATATATATAGTGTCAACTATTATATAATAATGCATATTACATGTCAATTTATAAAGTTGTAATATGATTTCTTATTGGGGAGAAGGGAATGAGAGAGTTACCAGCATGAGAAGAGAAGGGAGATGTATAACATGAAGAATGTATTTATAGGTAGAGAATATGAGAATTATAAATTTTTATAGATTTTCAATAGGAAAGTGTAATTAATTTTTTAAAAAGTTTTTAAATAATTTTCAATCAATTAGTAATATTTTTTTTTTAATTTGCCTAATTTCTGTTTCCTTTTTCGTTGTGATCATTTTATATTTTCAATAAATTAGTAATATCAGTTTTTTTAATTTTTTAATTTGCCTAATTTCTGTTTCCTTTTTCGTTGTGATCCTTTTATATTTTCAATCAATTAGTAATATCGGTTTCCATTTCCAATTTACCTTTAGTATTCTTTGGGCGGATATTTCACAAAGGAGGATTTTATTTTTATTAATAGTGTATACGTACAGATTAAACATATATCTTACTTAAGTTCTTTTAAAATTTGTTTAAATAATTATATTTAGAATTTATATACTTTCCAATATCGGCCACGCCTTAACGCACGAATTCATGGTCTGCCAAGGAATAATGATGTAAATAATAATTAATAAATCATTATTTCCTTATAAAATTACGTAGAATTTTCAAGGAATATTTTCAATTATTACGTAAAATTGTATCTATTATTCACAACAATTCATTACACAGAATCAATATTTGAAATACTATTACTATTACGCAGAATTTCCAAAGAATATTATCAATTATTACACAAAATTGATTCAATTATTTTCACAATTCATTATGCACATTTGGTAACAATTTTTCCTTTTTAAATACATATATTGAGTTTAATTTGTGATAACAATTCAATAGATATTAATTAATTTTCATTTGTTACTAATTAAATTTTATTAATTTTTTTTACTAATTAATTAATATTAAGAAAAGTTTGCGAGAAAGTTGAAGATGAGGATTTTACTTTTATTAAAATATATATTTGGTAAACTAAAATTCATATGATCGAGTAAGATTCTCCTCAGCTTGAAGAGAGTTGACAAATGTGTTGGGCTTCTAGTATGCACGAAGAAGAAACATTCCATGTTTGGCATGCTTTAATTTATTTACTTTTTTTTTTAATTGATTATTACTACTTTATATACTTTATGCATTGTGTAACGTAAAGCACATATATAATCCAACTAATTTATTGCATACTTATCTAAAGTATACGTGTTCATGAGATATGATACGAACTTTGAATTTTCATAAAATGATAAATTAAAAAAATAGAAAAACATATATAATAGATGTGGATGTATAGTGATAGTGATGGGGTTAGTAAATCATAACGGTGTTGGTTTTATGACTTTAGGCAGTGTTGCAAAAGTCCCACCTAGACAACGATTAATCGTAGCCTAGGCGCTAGGCGTTGGTCGGCCACCTATCGTATCACCATAATCAGTGGTCTAGGCGGCCGACTAGGCCGCCTAAGCTCTGACCGCCTAGGCCTCCTAGGCGCCAACTAGGCATCGGCTAGGCTGTCTAGGCACCAACTAAGTTGCTTAGTCGGTCGATTAGCTATTGTTCCCATCTTTTTAAAATGGATTATTTCACTAAAAACGACATTACTTTGAGCAAAATAACCCTAAATTGTTCAAACTTTAGATTTTTTGTTAATATTAAATATTTTAGTATTAACTATTAAAGTATTAAATAGTTTATAATTATCAAGTCTTAAAAATCTAAAAATATATATACAAATTTTTTAAAAATAAAAAATAAAATAAAAACACACGAGCGGCTAGGCGCCTAGGCGCCCCCAAGCGCCCAAGGAGCGCCTAGCGATTTTTTCAACCATGGTTTTGGGTAGTCAAAGGCATGCCAACACTACCTGTTGGAATAGCGAGAATATAGGAAAATGTAGGAAAAATATATGGAGAGAATATATGTATTGTATTGCTGAGAATTGCTTGTCCTTTCTTCATGTATAGAGGGTCTATTTATACATATTTTGGGTCTAGAGCCCTACAAGGAATAAGAATCCTGGACCGCCTTATATTGGGAGTCCCTGTTACATTATAAAAGGCCTAATCTTGCTAATATTACAAATACTAAGTCCAATCCTTATCGAACTCTTTGGTAGCTCTGCGTTGGGTCTCCTTCTTGGGCCTTCTTGATCAAGTTATTCTCGTATGCTAGTCCATGTGGCCCTT